>CAHIKZ030005098.1:122500-222500 GCA_903632075.3 Acanthosepion pharaonis | reverse complement strand
TATATGAAACGCGGAAGCGAATATCGCGACGCAGCCAGTGACGTCACACTTGACGAGAAGTATTAAGTATGGGAAGCTGTTGGTATAATCCAATGGCTTCTGTTATAAATTTATATATATATATATATATATATATAGCTGGAGGAAAATGATTTTGTATGACGCATTTTGATGGGACATGAAATGTGCATAACGGAAGGACGTTGGGGATTTTAATTTAAAATCTTTCTTTTAATAAGTATTTTCTTTATATAAGCTAATTGATTTAATTTAGATTATTCTTTTTTCTCATTTTCCAAACACTTTTTTTCATTAAATATCCCCCATTGTGATAATAGATGATCGGGGAAATACAGTGAAATTTTGTAAGAATATGAACGAAAATTTAGTGTGAATGATCTGATTTCCACTGGCAAAAGTGGTATAAGGTTTTTCGAAAGCCGATGAGAGATGTAAGAGGGAGATATTAGGGACGTCAAATCATTCGTAATTTGCCGAAAGAAGACGGCTGTGTTTCTATAATAACGAAAAAAAATACAAACATACTGTCTGAAATTGGGGTGGCATTTTACCACAAAATTATTCATGACGGTCGGAACATGCGTAAAACTTTGAAAAGTTTGTTCCAATGCTGCTCAATGACGAATAGAAGAAAGGATGCGTTCGTTAGAGCAGGGAGATGGCTGCGGGACATTAAAATATCATTCATCTACTGTACAATCTGCGTCTGTTCGTGTTTCCCAAGGCTGAAGAAGGCCCTCAGAGCCAGTCATTTTGAAAGCATTGAGATGATGAAGGCCAAGAGTCCTGGAAACCTTAATGTTGTATGTCTTCCATAGTCCATCAAGTATTAGCTGGAGCGCTACAACAAGTGCATTGAAGTTAGAGGACACGAGTTTTGTACTTATTTTTGAATTTATAAATATCTCTCATGATAAAGTCCGAAAACTTCATGAATGCACCTCATGTATATATATATATATATATATATATATATATATATATATATATATATATATATATATAGAGAGAGAGAGAGAGAGAGAGACAGAAGAGAGAGACGGTGGAGTAATGGTTAGCGTCTTGGGTTGAGGATACGTAAAGCTGAGTTCAATTCAATCGAATCCATTACATTCATTATGCGCTAATAACCTTGGTATGAATCCTATACTTCTCCCACCATCTATAGGTGAATAGCAGGACAGACTGGTTTATGTAACCTTGGATGACAGCTGGTAGAGGAGAAGGATAATTTTGAATCCGAACCTGCAGTGGGTCGTTTGGGGATTTTGTGGCACGTGGTGGACCAGGTCTCTGTATTCGATCCTTCAAAAAGTCTGGTTGGTTCTGAACAAATCTTGACCACTATGATTAAATAATATGTGCTAGTGTCTGGCTGTCGGCTCCTAGGAACTGAACTGCTTTGACGCTCATACGTCGTATACGACAGGACATTCCAATATATATATATATATATATATATATATATATATATATATATATATATGTTTACATTCGTAAAACAATACGCTAGTTTTAGCTGTGTAACTCTGCCGACAACAAATACGTTTGGTTTCGACCCTGTCTTGAGGCATATATATATATATATATATATATATATATATATATATATATATATATATATATATATATATATATATATATATGTAGAGTGTGTTGTGTGTGTGTATATATAACTTACGGAAGATGATTTACAAAATACAGAGGTGGAGATTTCACCTTGAAGATGAATATCAAACCGGACGTCCAGTTGAGTTTGATGAAAAGTTTCTTGAAGCAGCCCTTGAAGAAAATCCTGCTATATCAGTTGAGGAACTGGCAGTGGTTCTCAGTTCAAACCATACAACTCATCAACAACTTGGAAAAGTTCCTAAACTTGGAAAACGGGTGCCTTCTGAATTGTCTGAAAGCAACTTAAAATCCCGAGTAGACATCTGCTCTTCTCTCCATTCTCGCAAACTTGTTTCACCTTCTTTGGATAGACTTGTGACTGGTGACGAAAAATGTATCTTTTCTCGAAATGTTAAGCGTCGAAGACAGTGGCTTGGTAAAGGGGAACGACCCCAGCCACAACTAAGGGAACTTCATGGGCAAAAGGTTCTTCTTTCAATCTGGTGGGATCGCCAAGGAATAATCCACTTTGAATTCTTACCACCTAATGCAACAATTAATGCTCAAATATACTCTCAGCAATTAGAGCGTTTGAACCAAGCTTTGAGGAAAAAAAGACCTGATCTAGTGAATCGAAAAGGGGTGATGCTTCATCAGGACAATGTGCGACCCCACACAGCAAGAATCACGTCACAAAAGATCGAAGAACTTGGTTGGGAGAAAATTCCTCATCCACCTTATTCTCGCGATCTTGCTCTTCAGATTATCATTTGTTTCGTAGCTTACAGAATCATTTGGAAGAAACAGCTTTTGTAACACAGGAAGAGGTTAAAACTGACATTTGTGAGTTCTTCGAATCAAAGACTAAATTTTCTTTACAGTAATGGAATTAGTAAGCTTGTCAATAGATGGAAGGAAGTCATAGATAATCAGTGAAATACATTTTTGATTGAATCTGTAATTAAATGTAATATTTGGTCACATGTTTTCTTTATTCAAAATTCTGACAGAACTTATGGGATGACCTGATACATATATATATATATATATATATATATATATATATATATATATATATATAAAATGGATTCTCCTGTCGTTTTCGACGTATGATTGTCTTTTAGTTCAGTTTTTATGTTTATACTTCGTATGAGACTACAGTCCTGCACGGGATTTGCAAACACGGGCAAACGAGGGTTATGCTAAAGGTCTGACCATCATATGAGGATGATGTATTAGCCTGAAATTTAGTTTTCGTTCTTAATTCTCTCAGATTGTTCAGACGATTCTTTTCGAAGTTAGTTATACTTTAGTAGCAGGTGTTTCTCCAGTTTGCTCAGTTTTCAACTGTGAGTTCGAATTCGTCTATAGGGATGTTTGTAGCATTTAAATTGTATTTAAGTTTGTCCTTGAAACGTAAGCAAGAACATAAATGTTTTTCTTGGACTCTTTTTGGTAGTTAGAGAAACACGACGATTATCTTTCGGCAAATTACGAATGATTTGACGTCCCTATTATGTTCCTGTCACATCTCTTATCGGCTTTCTAACATCCTTATACCACTTTTGCCAGTAGAAATAAACACATTTGGGTTAACTCTATAGACAAAAACAATGCTTAAACATCGAAAACATGAGGAAAATTAATTCCTTTTAATAATATGTGGAAATATCCAATCTTTACCTGATGAATTTCGCGAGACTGGAAACGCGTGTAGCAAAAATATGAAAAATAGGGATTAATATAAATTTATACAAAAAATCCACTAAATTAAAATGTATTTTTATATTTTTTAGAGTTGCATTGGTTTAAAGTTTTTTATATAATGCAGTATTGGTCATTTTATTATGAAAATGTACTTGTTTTGAGAGTTCACTATTTCACCAAAACAGGTGCTAACACAGGGTGAAACTGGGAATAATAAATGTTAAGAGGTGTTTCCACACCACAAAGTCTTCAATCTCCCGATCAGAGGCCTTCCTGCTGGATATAGTTTATCGTCGTACCCAGGACGACTTACCATGTGGAGAGAGATATCTTTGTTACTGGTAGAAAATTGGACCTGACTAAAAAAAAAGAAAATGAGAATACTGAATTTAAATCAAAATAAACTTTCGTGATAGTTTACGATAACATAATATTTCCAACTACTATATTTATTGTTGTTCTGCTTGAAGTCTCTTCCGAATCTATTCAGCAATACGAAGTAAAGAAAACTATTTGTGACGGCTTAAAGTAACTTGGCAATGAACCAGAGTAGACTTTACTGCGCATGCGTGATCAGATATCGGTAGCCAGTGGGGCACCTTTGTGTAAACGTGTGTATTCTCAGATTGCAAAATTCACTGCGAACATGCATTAGATTTTGCATGAAACATAGGCATTCATTGGCGGAAATAATTGGAATGATTAACAAGGCTTTCGGGGATGAATCAATGAGAGAAGCCTAAATAAAAATTTTGGACCGAGGCTTCGAACTTGGCCGGAAATGTGTTGAAAGCAAATCACGTTCTGAAAAGCAATCAACAAGCTGAACACTGTAATATGTTGTACTCGGACTGGCTGCAATAACAGGAATTTGACGATTAACCGTGAACAATTAGAAGTTATAGGGATTCTATGTAATTTCTCGAAACTATGCAAACGGTTTGAATATTTAGACTGCTCTTTTTCTCGGTTTCAGGCTATTTAGCACAACATCGTACCGGCCAAGTATTCCCTGCCCCATATTAATCTAGATTTGACTCAATGGGAATTCTGAATATTCCCAAAGCTAACACCGCAATAGAAAGTGGCATTTTCCGATGTTGGCGTGACCTAAGGAAATATTACGAAACAGCTAGTGGCATTCATGAAATTGAAAATAATTTCGGAATAAGTATGTGAAGACCAAAATTGATTGTTTGCAAAATATTAAAACTTTTTCTCTTAAATTTTAACTCATTTTCGGACATATATTTCAATGTATTAATCGATATGAATAGAGACACTAATCTTATAATCTTTAGTATTCCTGAGTGGATTAACAATTATCTAATCTGATTGGTTTTGATTTTTTCACGTGTTTTCTTCTATTTGCAAGGAATTTTAGAGCTTTAACAACCAACCACCTTATTATAATTATTATTTTTATTTCCTCTGATTTCTGACGTTTACACATTTCTTTCCGGATCCCGCCAGAGACCTAAGGTTAGAAATGGCATCATGACACTTTCCACTAAAAAAAAATAAATAGATAAAGCCCTTCGTAAAGTGTGGGCTGTACTTGTGAGAACAATTTTTTGGATTACTTTGAGACATAGGCTTCCAGGAATCCCTTCAATTAGTCTACCGGAATCATTTCTAACCAATCCGAGGGCTCCAACAACAACAACAACAAGGAGTGTTGATGTTCCTATGTGCCACAATTTTGAGATATCGATTTCAAGGTTCTTGAATTTTGACAACTTTTTGAATATCTTCAAAGATAGATTGCAGTCTGCAGGATGATTATTATATTTATTATTATTATTATTTTTATTTTCTTTGATTTCTTGCGTTTACACATTTCTTTCCGGGTCCCGCCCAGGGACCTAAGTTTAGAAATGGCATCCATCATGACACTTTCCACTGACAAAAAAAAAAAATTACATAGATAAAGCATTTCGTAAAGTGTGTGAGCTGTACTTGTCAGAACAATTTTTTGTAACTCCTTGAGGCATGGACTTCCAGGAATCCCTTCAATTAGTCTACTGCAATCTCTTCCAACGAGTCTTAGGGCTCCAACTACAACAGGGATTGTTGATGTTCCCATATGCCACATTTTCGAGATTTCTATTTCAGGGTCCTTGTATTTTGACAGCTTTTTGAATATCTTCAAAGATACATTGCAGTCAGCAGGGTCTGCCATATCAATAAGGAGGCACCGTTTTTGTTTCTGGTCTTTAATAACAATATCTAGACGGTTGGCTTTGATTGTTCTGTCAGTGTGTATTGTGTAATCCCATAGAATTGTAACAGGTCCTATCTCCGTAACCGGGTCTGGTTGGTGTTCATACCAGTTTCTTTCAGTTTTCTTCCCGAAGAAGTTGCAGATTTTCCAGTGCAGACATTGGCCCACTTTGTCATGTCGGGTTTTATATTCAGTGGGTTCCAATATCGTGCAAACTGTTACAAGATGATCAATCGTTTCTGGATATTTATCACAGAATCTGCATTTTGGGCTGACACAATATTTTAGTATATGCGGTTGATAATTCCTAGTTAGCAAGCATTGGTCCTGTGCAGCACGGATAAAACCTTCAGTATTATTATTAGTATTATTATTATTATTTTTATTATTGTTTTTGTTGTTGTTGTTGTTGATGATGTTGTTCTTGTTATCGTTGTTGTTGTTTTGAGTGATATTAACTTGTCAGGGAGTAATTTTAATTGATAATTACCAAGTTCCATCCGAGGCCTATGAATAAAAGTGGCACAGAACGAGATATCTATGCATAATCATCGGTTCCGTGTATATATATATATATATATATATATATATATATATATATATATATATATATATCTGAGTTTCCCTTACCCGTGGGACTGTGCCCCACGAGCCACGACTACTATCCCGAAGCCGCTCTATCTAGAGCGTTAGAAGGAAGGATATACAAATGATAGAAATTATTAGGAGGATTTGAGATAATTATAATTAAGTAATTCATCGAGTCTGGAAGAAACCTCAACAGAATGCAGAAAGCACTGGACGTCCGTTTCGTCTTATATTTGGGACTCATCAGCAGTGCGCATCCACTACCTAGAACTGAAAGTACTGGACGTTTGCCTGATAACGTAACTGTCCGACTTCTAATACTCTAGATGGAGCGATTGAAGATAGCAATCGTGGCTCGATGGGTAAAAGAGAAACTCGGATGGTTTCCACCACGGAATATATGAACGAGCGGCGCTATATCGAGTCTAATTCGCTACCTCTTCGTCACCGTGTGCCGTTGCTGCAATTTATATGACGTTTGCCTGATAATGTAACTGTCCATATTTCAAAACTTAGTAGTGGATGCCCACTGCTGAGTCCCAAATATAAGATCAAACGGCTCTCCAGTACATTCTATTGGGGTTTCTTCTAGACTCGATGAATTACTTAATTACATACATACATATATATATATATATATATATATATATATATATATATATATATATATATATATATATATATATACTAATGTGCTCTGGCCTTCAAAATGTGTGGATGGTTATGTATAAAGCCTTCAGCACTATAATCAAATCACATGTGCTGTGAATGTCTGTGTTGGTGGAATAAAGGACTGAGTTGGTGCAACTAAATTAATCTATAAGTTCTTAGCTGTTGGAACTAAGGCATTCTCTAAGCTCTGTGCTGTTGAAACTAAGGTATTCTATAAAGTCTAAGATGATCAAACTAAGTAACATGTCCGAATATCTGTCATAATAATACAATTAGATGAGTGAAAGGTTGGTAACGTTTCGCCTCTTGGATAAGGTTTGCATGGTGGATAATAATCCAGTCCCACAAGACCGCGTAAGTAATTTTGAATTCAAATCAGGAGTGTAAGATTTGGGTAGCCCCATTCCATATATGTCAATATTTCATTCTTGATCTCATCTAATTCCTGTAAAGGTGGTGCATTTTCCAGAATCTTTTGCGATGACACGAACGCCAAACTTCCATTTCAGTTCGGGGATGAAATTTAGACCGAGTAGCCGTTCAATGCAATGAACTTCTTTGTGGCTATGATCATTCGTCTGGATTAATGCAGGTATAATTTGGGATGTATCGAATGATATCAATCAGGCTTTTGTCCAGTGGACTGTCAGAGGAAACATCTGTTTTCAGGCACTGCGCATCGATATATTTGGATGAACAACTATACACTATGGTATCATTCGTTAAGGTCAAAGTGGCAACAAATGTCCAAAACGACAACTTCAGTCGTTCACTGGGGCAATGGTGGCTTGTTAATTTTAACGCTTCCAAAATGAAACTTCTCACCATTAATCATCTGAGAAACTACCATATGCTTTCATCAGCATGGCTGATGCTAACCTCCAGGAAAATAACATTGCGCATTCTCAGGATCACTTTCTCATGAAGTGGAAAGACTATACTGAATCCATTGCTCAGTCAGCTACTAAGAAAGTTGGTTCACTGAGTTGTGCGAGACAATTTTTCTTTCTTTTTTCTACATATCTATAAATCTCTCGTTCATTCATGATTAGAATATTGTTGCCAGATACGCTTCGATGCCCCTACTATTTAAGTCTTTGATAAAATCCAAACAAGAATCAGCAATATTATTGGTCCTGACATAGCGGTCCGGCTTCAGCCACATTCCCACCTTCGTATGCTTTTTCTATAAATACTTTCATATATATTCATACATATTTACACTATTTATATTCGCACCATTGCCCGCATCTTTATTCTTTTCAGGCCGCTGTGTTTTTCGACCTTCCTCTGGTGGATGCGAACCTATGTCAAAACATAGGCAGCTGAAGTCAAAACGTGATAGCCGGAAGAATCAACGGCATAATCACCAGCGGCAGCCTAATCAACAGTGAAGTTTGGGTTTAAATGACTAAGTTTATTCCCGAAAATTTTCTCACAAGACAAGTGGTTAAAGGCGTTGCATTATGAATTTGGTGACATAGATGTTGTAAGGTAAATCCTTGGTTCGGGTAGAGGCTTCTTGCAATCACCGGAAACGGTTGAGCAATATACGAACAGTACTAAATAAAATGAAGAACTAGACAATATCTCTAGACATGAGCAGTTGAACGAGAACAGTCGTAGATTAAATAAAAGGTTTAGATCGGATTTCTCAGTATGTTACCCGGTTCGATATACGCTTGAGGTTGGGGCTGGTTATATAGAACTGAGGACAATAGTCCGAAAATAATAATAATAATATTTCCTTATACATAAAATTCTTGCAATTTATTTTCTAAAATTGATTTTATAAAATTTCTCAAGAAATGATACGCAGTGGCATAATGTATCTGTTCCTCTTGTGCTTTCTGTTATTCATATAGACTTGTGAGATATATTTATATATGAATTGTTAAAAAACACTGTCTTTGTTCCACTCACACAGACACACACATACACACACACACACACACAGACAAAAGCTCAGTATAAAAATGTACATGTTTTTTTTATTTTGGCCCCTTATTTTACAGACAATAAGTTAGAAAACAGGAAAAATCTCTTTGGTACTTAAAAGAGAATACTGGAATAGGAACGCTAAAGTTCAAAGGAATCCTTCTAACAACGAAATAATCGACATTAATTTCACATCACTTCATAGAAAGAGCTCAATAAAAAGAAAAATAAGATTAATGGTTCAAAACATAACAAACAGTAGCGAACCCTTGAAACTCCTGACTCTCTGGAGCGTACACCTTTCAAGATATGAGACTGAATAATAATAATCATAAAAACATTAAAAAGAATGCAACTTACAGAAAGTATATATATATATATATATATATATATATATATATATATATATATACATTATATATATATATATATATATATATATATATATATATATATATATATATGTACTTGAAAGTATAAATCAAGTGACTTGAGGTAGTGCTCAAGAGAGTGGCTGCTAGAAGACTTTATCTGGCAACGGGACTCAGCACTAAGCCACAAAACAGGAGAACCCAATCACTCTCTACCAAATATTTTACAAGATACAAATATGATAAGATAAAGAGGAAATAGGATCATTCTAACATGTTTCATTTTTATTAAAGCATTGTTAGATATTATGAGGGAAAACAGAGATTTTCAATTTTGGTGGGGTCAGTTCTAATTGCGCATTTATGTATCATGTGCGTTAAAACAACCTTTTATACAAACACAAAATGACGAATACACATTAGCATCTGATGTCCGCGTAGACGCACCAGAAGTTTTACAAACTTATATACACATAGAATTATCTACGTTTTCATGCACACGATACATGAACTGACTAAAATTGTAAATACGAAATTTTTGTCTATTTATCTATTTTCTGTTAATTCCTGACGAAACTTCAAAGAAGTGAAATGTGTTAGATGGAGAAACGTTTCCTATTTGTTGTTTATCTTATGTACGTAAATGTGTATCTATCTATCTATCTATCTATCTATCTATCTCTCTCTCTCTCTCTCTATATATATATATATATATATATATATGCAATTTATATATATATATGCAATTTATATATATATATATATATATGTATGCAATTTATATATACATATATATATATATATATATATATATATATATATATATATATATATATACTAGAAAGTATAAATGTACTCCGTATATTGATACTTTCTAGATCCTGGACCTTGAATGTATAATCATACGAATAAAGAAGGATACTGAAGAATTATTTTTGCGAACAACTTCGCGAAATTAGTATTTTTAAGATTTGACTTCAGAATGGTGTACTTGAAAACTTGAAAAAAGAACACATCAATTATCTTGAATCACGAAGTGAATATATGGAATAAGATATACACTGCCCTCCTAAAATTCAGGATTTCCGTGTTGAAAAGCGATGATATGTGGCACCACCGTATCTTAACGTCTTTGAAATGCTCAGGCCAGTTTAAATATCGGCTAAGCTACTCGCAATAAAAAGCCACGGATTATTAGAATTATAATGGTAATGTGAGTAGGTAACATGGGTTTAGGAAATTCCATCTGCCAGAAGGAAATATTTGATTAATTTAATTATGGGGTCCACGGTATACAATGCCATACATGTATGAAACCTGATAGAAGACATTAGTGTCTAATTTGGAAAATATAGGTCCTAAATGTCACTATTTCCGGGTAGAATTCAAGTGTTAATGACTGAAACACATTAACATTTCATGTAAATTTACAACCATATCAATTTGAAACCTCGGTTCTGCTCCGATCTCCGGAGGTAAGCAACATCAGACCTAGTCACTACCTAGATGGATGAGTATTTCGGAATACCAGGGTACGTAAACTTAGATGTTCGGTGAGTCTAATGGATAACGGATCGATATTGGAAACTAGGGAAACAATTTTCCAATTCCTGTCGGTGTCATTAGATTTACTTACAATCAAATACTCTTGAGAAAGTTATGAATCGACCTCTTCAACCCCAATTTTGGGTTAATTAGTCGGACGGGTATCAGTAAATCATTACATCTCCAAAAAATACTTACATTCTAAAACATATTTTTTCTTGTTTCAATGTCCTGCATATGGTTGATAAACCGTAAAAAAACAAAACAATCAATCAATGACTTCGTGCAATATGTGCCAGACGTCTATCAATCTGTTCAGCATTCTTTAGTTTACTGGGGACAAGGGAGCAGAATACCGTTAACACAATGTGACGCTACACAGCGCTTCAGCTGCGCCCGTGTTTCTTTTTATAAAAAAAAAAATAAGGACTCGCAACGCGTTGTAAGGTCCTCTGAGGTACGGTTTTTAATTGTTTTCGATTGATGGGCCCACGTTGTCAAAATGATACGGTCACATTTTGTACTGGTTCCATAATGATATAGAATTTGTTTACGGAACACTGATTATGTTTATATCGAGGCATATTTATGACTGTCATGAATGGCGCCAAAAACTTTCAGAAATATTTAAACTCTCTACTGTATGCAACCGTTTTCCAAGACCAAAAGTTAAAAATATATTTGATCAAGTGGCAGCTATTGTTTTGGTGAAGATCAAACTTCTTCGAAGCTTTTACCATGGTGCTACAGAATCATAAATTGCACCAGATAACAGAATCATCATCACTTGAGAAGATTCAACAAACGCAACAAATGAAATCGCTGTCACAATTATCTCGAAGATATATTGAATGCATAATTAACGTGTTGAAGTTAACAAGGATACCCAGGTCAATACCGCAAAGGGTAATAACAGCTGTTGAACTTTAGAAACATATTTTCTGGAAAAAATATTTTAAGAGAAAAATTCTATAAATTTCAACCGTTCTAGTACACACTGTTCAGTCAATGAGTACTGAATACTTATAAGGAGACGGTTAAAATTAACATTACCATTGTACAAAACATTCAAGAGATCAGTAATGACCTTCTCTACTCATTGATCGACTCCATGTACCCCATCAATGATGTCCTATTGCAGCAAGATAATGAACCCTATCATCAGTCCCAGATTACACAAGAATACATTAATGATTATTTTGAAGAATTCCGAGGATTTCTGAAGCCATTACGTTCAGCGAAAGAGGTCAATGAACTTGTCATTAAAATTATCAAAGACATGATGACAGCTATCGAGATGGCATGGTTCAATATATGCTTGCAGCTCTTCCGCCCACTAGTGAAATCAATGGTAAGTCGGGTTGCTGCAATCAGTCGGGCTCGACAGTAACACAAATTCATCGCACTTACGTAAAAGAATTTCAAATGAAACATCAAGACAAGCAAGTTATTTGATTATATGTTATTACTATTGGTCGGATGATCTCCTTTTCAGCACCCGATTGTATGCAACTGTGATTTTGTTAGTCGGCATTCAGCTAGTCCTGAACTGTCAGTGCCGCAATTCTACAATAAGTATCAGATGTTACTAAGCATTTCCGACCGCTGACAAAGAATACGAAACTCCGGCAGCAAATTATTGTCCATTGGCAAGCAACAGTTGCATATTAGGCGTACTGAAGGTCGCATGCAAAAGTCACTCCTCCTGAATATCACTGCCGCGCAAGCCAAGCATTTTCAAATTATTAAAAAATAAAATTCCCTGCAGTACCGGGTCACGAGATCTCGAAAGATGACAATAGAAGCTGTTGCTTGCAACAATTGAAGAGTTTGATGTGGACAAGGTTGACTATCGCACCAATCGGTATCAAGGTGAGTGATGGCTTAGCGCTAGTTGGGAAGGGATTACTCGTTCCATGGAAGTAAAATCTTAGAAAGGTTTGCATCAAGAAATCTCTCCTACTCGTAGCAGTTGGTTTAACGCAAAAAATACGACGTTTCGATTTTATGTTATAAAAAAAGAAGGCCAATCAAAATTAGCATATCTTTCAGAACTCAATAGAACTTTGAATGACCGAACGGTGTTTTGTGTGAGGAAGTCTGAGAGCGATAGTTTGTCTTTGTTTAAGTTTTAATATAGAACGATAAAACACCCAAATACTATCACTTCGGTGTAGAAATAGAAGATTCTTTGGCGTGTCTAGTTGTAGCATATTGAAAAAATAAATACAGGTAGTGATAATAATAATAATAACTAGCAGCATGGCCCGGCGTTGCCCGTGCTTCATTCAAAAATCGTACGACTCATACAGCAATCGCTATCACTTGACTTAAAATATTTTTGCCCTTCCTTGCCTTTAAAGGGGTGTTCTTTGCCATGCTGATGTTGCTACATGCCTTACTTCTTGCCTATCTCACACTGCGAATGTTTTTTAAGCTCGATACTAAACATTAAATCAGTAACGAAAAAAGAACTAAACAAAATGAACGCAAAACGATCAGATTAAAAAAAGGACTCGTAACTAGAAAAACCAAATGAAAAAAGAATGTTAACAACAAATACATTTTCACACCCAACCCAGTTCTGCCTAATCAGAATCAACGTTGAGTTTAAGCAAGCGAATGAGCTAATTGGAGTAAAGTGCCATGCAGATTTAAATTTTTCCCACTTGCGACGAATGCAGCTATTGGAGTGGGTGTGAGGAAGCCTGAGAGCGATAGATTGTCTTTGTTTCAGTTTGAATATAGGACGATAAAACACCCGAATACCATCAGTACGGTGTCAAAAATGAAAGATTCTTTGGTGTGTCTGGCTGTAGAACATTGAAAAAAATACAGGTAGTGGTATCACGTGAGTAACTCACCTATTTGGCTCTCATCATTTAATCTACGAAACGATGCTACTACTAATAATACTATCTCTACCACCACTACTGCCGCTACTACTTTTTCCCATTGATACGAATAAAAATAAATCTAAACATATTTTTCGTCGTTCATTCAATCTATGATGCATCGCTGGGAACTAAAGAATTGCTTTAGACAGCACGAAGTAAGAGACAATTGGTAAAGGAACACTATCCTGCTGGAAGACCGGAACCACGTAGAAACAAATGTGGGGTCTTCTGATGTCGCTTCAATAGATTCCAAAGCTCAGATCACGAAGAATGTTTTACAATCTACTAATCAAGCAGGCCTGAAACTGCGAAAGACCTCTCGAACATGGACACCGAAGTGATAAATTCCATCGACTCAAAACTCACCCAGCAATCTGATATATACTTTGACATCACAGGTAGATTCTGAAGGATTAAAAAATCAACCATAATAATCAGGTGAACCTAGAAAAATGGGGATTTATACTTAGAATCCTGTTCATTATCCCAATATTTGATAATTACATCCTTAGATATTTTAATATATGTCGAAATCTAGAGGTATATATGAAACAAATATGGCGTCCGTAGTTTTAAAGTCAATAGTTACCGAATCGTTGATTTACATATAAAATGAATGCCATTTAACATTTCCACAAATAAAATGTCAGCTAAGTGACATCATGTATGTATAATAGTTTTAAGCCGTAGCAGATCAAACGCTACATCCGTGCATTCCAAATAGTTTAAAATTCTTTACTAAAGCAGGGTAATATTGACTAGCAAAAAGTAAAAGTAACCATCAAAGCGTTATCCACTACAGACAGCCTCCACCTAAATACAAAAAAAGTGACATGATACGACTGGAATTATCCTTTTCTTTTGGATGGCTGTAAAACAAAGAAATAAAAGCGTAGTTCTGAGGTGGGGTTGTATGTCAGGATGAAACATCTGTGATGTTCTCCGAGAACATCTAACATACTAGACATTTCGAAATACGTCATCAGTTTCTCAGCCAGAGAAAAAAAAAACGAATAGTTCGACGAGAACAAATATCGAATCCAGAAAATTCTTTGTTAAAAGTGATTCGAATATCAGGCGTATTTCACTCTTTTATATTGCCTTTGAAAAAAAAAAAAAAAAAAAAAACTCCTTCCGTTACACTTTAAAACTCTCGAAAGAAAGAAGGTTTTAGTGAGACGAAATCGAATCGGGAGAAGAACTTTCTTTTGACTCACAGGATCAATAAAGTAACCTGCAAATCGCTGAATCATCATCATCATCATCATCTGTATGCAGAAGCCACACTATTCCACAACGGTCTATCAACGGCAGACATCAGCAACTCTGGTATATTCATACTTGTCTGTTGTTTGACATTGTCGAACCAGTTTTTCGTGTCCTCACCTACGCTCACCTTCAACGGTGCATTGCATGATGGTCTTGCAAAGGCTGTAATGCCTTGTAACATGTCCAAACCACACCATTTTTCTCCCTTTGTCAGGGGCAAGAATAGGTACCTGTTGGTCTACATTCCGCACAAACTCATTACTTTTTTGTTCCAAATAGAATTAATTTTCTCATTCATTTGTCCTAAAACGCTTGTATTGGATCATTCTATGTTACTCCCAAGAGTGTTCACATTTTACATCCATAGAATTGAATGGAGACTACCAGCGATTTGTACAGTCTGTACTTCGTTTGAAAGCTGATTTAGCCCCTCCATATTCTTGCCAATTTAGCCATCGCTGCCATAGCTCGGCAATCCGAGTATAGGTACCATCTTTAAATAAGATTGCTCCCAAGCATTTAAAACTGGGCTCTTCCACCAGTAAATTCCATTTCATGGTAATGTTGACACAGGTGTTACTTTTTGTGTTATTCACCATTACTTTGGATTACTCGGAGTTGGCCTCCATTCTATACCCCACTGTTCTTTTAACATGTTTGTTGGTCAAGTCCCATCGCTCACTGCGATGAGGTCAAATTCGTCTGTAAACGTAGATTATGGACGGGTCTATCACCGATAGAGATTGAAGGATCATGATCGTTCAGGATTTCTTGCGTGATTCACTCAAGAATAATTTATATCGCCCTTTTTAAAAACCTCCTACTGTCTACCCAGCACAAACTGTGTAATAAATTTAAAAGACAAGTAGTACATAATGAACTGTTAGTAAGAGCACATTCACAGTCCCTATAACATTATCAGTTTAGTCCGACAAACTACCATAAAAGACTTCTCTTAGCTACCATTAGTCATCAGTCATGCGCCATGTGTGATATACGCGTAGGCGATCATGTATCTTTAGATACATGACTGGCAGTTTCTTTTTCCCGCAGTAGGTTGCCATTTCTTTCTGCGGTAGACCAGTTGCTATCGAAGGCTATAGGACTCGGTCTGCCCTGCCATTTGCCCATAGCTGATGGGGGAGAAAAGGAGGATTCATACCTTTCCCAAGGCTATTAGCACGTAAGGGAATGTAATGGATTCGACTGGAATTCGAACTCAGCCCACCGATTCCTCAATCCGAGCCACTATCCATAATTTCACCCATCCTCCTCATAGCTACCAACGAAGCTAAAACTAGCTTTTATTCATTTGATATGTTTAACGGAATATCTATACCTTATGGGTTACTTAATGTAGAAATTTAATTTTCTTAAGAGCTTTGAAGTAATAAAAATATGATATATGTTCTTCTGCTTTCACAATTGAATACATGGTAGATGATACTCAGCTTTTGTACATATACATGTTTGTGTGGACTTGATTACTAGAGTCGGTGATTTGTATGTTTTATGCCGTAGTTTTCTTAAAGTTATATTTTGGAATACAATTAGATTTTAATTTAATTGTAGGATATTATATATGAAAAAGTTTATTCATGTTGGTTGTTTGGTTGGTTGAAGTTTTTTTTAGTGGTATATCAAAACCTCTATGGGTTATTTAATGCTAAAATCTAAATATTTTATTCATATTTTTATGCCTTCAACTACAAATATTTTATACTTTTAGAGTAAAGGTATGTTCTTTTAGACATACATTTTGCTGAACAAGAAATATATTGCTGGTGATTGTAATATAAACATTTATTTTTATATTTTTTCACTATTGCATTGATTGCCATTTTACTATAAAATGTATCGTTGATCATTTTATTATAAAATGTACAGTTGATTTTTGTTTGGGTGTTCTATTTTTTCCATAGATGGGACCCTAAACACTACTACCACCTTGAAGCATGCTGGACCTCGAAGCAAAAACAAATAAGAGTTGGTTCTACGCTCCTCAAAACCTCTAATCTCCGGATCAGAGGGTTTGTTGCCGACTGTAGTTTATCGTTATAGCCAGGACGATTTAAAACTAGGCATGATATCTTTACTAACATAAACAGGGAAAACAATCGAGAAAGTAAAATATGGCAAATTAATTCACAGAGACATTAATTATAAAAAATCAGAATATTCTGGACGCTGAAATGACAAGGATTTCAAATTTTCTCGGTAGGAAAATTCTCCTGGGATTTTCTCAAAATGGCAGATAATGCTCTGCAAAAAATCTCTGAGACCTAGTGTGAATATAACTACAACAGTCATGATTTATTCCTCGTTTCTCACATGTTCAGTACATGGTATTCTCAGTATTCGTCTATAAAATAACTTTGCATCAAGTGACTTATTTATATTATGAGATTATCCAGTATTTACTGCCAGATAAGAGTGTTAGAATTTGGTTAGTGACATATCAACATCTATGGGTTATTTAATGCTGAAATTTAAACATTTTAAACATGGTTTAAACTAAAGATAAAATTTATTTTGCTCTTTGTGCTATCAAATTTAGTGACGTTATTTCTGCTTGAAAAATATATTATTGGTAATGTTATATGTATCGTTGGTAATATTTTGTATACTTTTATAGGGTTTTGTTTTTATTTGGGGGTTCACTATTTTCCCAGAGCAAAAACGCTGTAAGAGGCAAAGTAAATATATCTACAAATGGCCTGATTTTCCTTCTAAGATCTATTCATGAAATATGCTGGGAGCAAAGCAAAGGGTTGAATGTCGACATGGCAAAACCTTTGACACTATAAGCAGATCGGATATTTCAATTATGCTAAAGAAGCTTGGTTGCTCACCTTATATCTTAAGTTTGCTACATGGTACACAGTTCGAACATGGCAAAAGAGTCAGGGATCACTTAAACTATTTTCCTTTTGAAAACGGTGTTAAATAAGGGCAGGGGGGTTCTGACCCACTCAGTCAATATGATTCAGAATGATCCTGAAAGAGATATACTGAATAAAGATGAAAATGCATACCTTCTAATACATTCAAATAAAACTCTTCGAAATAAACCAGATCTAAACCTATTTTTTGTTTTATCCGTTTAAAAAGTAGCAAGCGTACGTGGTATAAATTTATGTAGCATAATCATATGCGTTTTTTTATTTATCTATCAGGTCATCCCATAAGTTCTGTCTAACATAGAAGTACGCAAGAATCATTTGAGGCAAATAATGCTTTATGAGTTTGTCATGCAGGACGTACCTATTTTATTATTAATGGAATCTTCCACACATTAATAAGTAGTAGTAGTAGTGGCGGTCGCCAGTTCGGCTCAGTGGTGTTGAGCGAGTCAGACGATATCGGACATTGAAGTACCAATCATCACAACTAGATTGCTGCGTCATTAACTCTTATTTCTAAGTTCCTAACATTTTGTACGTCGAACCTAACTTAGGACGACTTATTGAAATACAATCCTCCACTGTGAAAACTACTCTACAACATTTTGTCGACGAGGGATTCGTAATTTACACGGGAAAAGAAAAATTTTTCTTTTACTTTACTACAACATTGACGACGAGGGATTCGTTTCTCAGACGGAGAAAGAGAAAAAAAAACTTTTTCGTACGCCTAACAACACATAGTCAACAAGGAATTCGTAATTCATACGTAAGAAAAAATTTTCGTTCACTCTATAACAACTTTGGCGACAAGAATTCGAAATTCATACGGAAAAAACAACTTGGAAAATTTCCTAAACTTGGAAAATGGGTGCCTCATGAATTGTCTGAAATCAACCTCAAATCGCGAGTTAACATCTGCTCTTCTCTCCATTCTCGCAAACTTGTTTCACCTTTTTTGGATAGACTTGTGACTGGCGACGAAAAATGGATCTTTTATCAAAATGTTAAGCGTCGTAGACAGTGGCTTGGTAAAGGGGAAGGACCCCAGCCACAACCGAGAAGGGAACTTCATGGGCAAAATGTTCTTCTTTCAATCTGGTGGGATCGTCAAGGAATAATCCACTTTGAATTCTTACCACCTAATGCAACAATTAATGATCAAATATATTGTCAGCAATTAGAGCGTTTGAACCAAGCTTTGAGGAAAAAAGACCTGCTCTAGTGAATCGAAAAGAGGTGATGTTTCATCAGGACAATGCGCGACGCCACACAGAAAGAATCACGTCACAAAAGATCGAAGAACTTAGTTGGGAGAATATTCCTCATCCACCTTATTCTCCCGATCTCGCTCCTTCAGACTACCATTTGTTTCGTAACTTACAGAATCATTTGGAAGAAACAGCTTTTGTAACACAGGAAGATGTTAAAACTGACATTTTTGAGTTCTTCGAATCAAAGCCAAAAGAATTTTACAGTAATGGAATTAGTAAGATTATTTATAGATGGAATGAAGTCAGAGATAATCAGGGAAAATACATTGTTCATTGAATCTGTAACTAAATGTAACATTTGGTCACTTGCTTTCTTTATTCAAAATTCGGACAGAACTTATGGGATGACCTGATAGTATGACTGCTACAAATTACGGGATCAAACCTTGGTATCCTGCAAGTGTGGAAATACATGATTAGTGGCTTTTATACTGTTTGGGTCATCCACGAATGTACTTAAAAATCTGTAAATGACAAGTTAAATTGTGTCATACTTATCAAATATCTGTATATTAAGGACTGAGCCCTTGCTGTAACGCAGTAATATGTACATATTCTTTGTTTGAGTCTCACAGAGGCAACTAAGATTATAGACTTTTGCCGGACAAAGCTGATAAAGGTAAATGATTTTTTATGGGTGCTTCGACGTGGAACAATTTTTTTCCAGCGGACATTTATTGTAATAATATTCGCTTTTCCGAAGTTACTCCACAGGTTAAACGCCATCGAAAGCAGAGTCTAAAAGATCAAAAGCTAAAGAAATCCATTCGTTTGCTTCATTTGTTTTTTCTTTCTTTCTTTGTTGTTTTTTTTACAGTGAGGTTAACCCTTTACAGGTGGGGTGGCATTCGAGGTAGAAGCAGAAAAAAATGTTTATTTTTCAATTTCTCACTTGCGATTTTACAGAAAACTCTGTCATTTTAAATTTATTTGAATGTATTTATTTGTGTATCCCATCAATGTTTGTGTGCCTCACTTAACATTTGCCTAGTAAATAAACCAAAACCAAACCTATTTTTGTTTTATCCGTTTAAAAAGTAGCAAGCGTACGCAGTATAGATTTATGTAGCATAATCATGTCCGTTCCTTTCGAGCTAATATTTCTACTAAACATTACGGGCTTAAACCAGGGTATCCTGCAAGTGGGCAAATACATGATTAGTGGTTTTGCATATTTCAAACGGTGCAAATCTAGTATTCATGATTTTTTTATGAGTTTTTACTGCTGTTTTGTTCCGTTTAGGAAGCTTCAGCTCATGTATTTGAAGAAAACGGGCAATTTTCCTCGTTCGTCTTCCCTTCACTCCTCCCCAGCAGTCGTCTGCTGTAGTTTGCCGGTACACTAATAGAGGTCGGTCGACCACTTTCGTCATAAAGTATGTCGTTTGTGTCTGATTCGATGCAATTTCGCCGATGAATAAAGATCTCACTTCAAAGAACAAAAAGTGGTCAGGATAAAATATGGTGGATGGAGTTGTAAACAGAATGGCATGTCCAAGAAAAGGAAAAAAAATATATGACATCAAGGAAACTGTCGATCAAAGAATAATTCATCCCAAGTAACGAATAAAAATATTAATAGGTAATAGACATTTTAAATATGGATAACTCAATCGTGTAAAATGTGAAGAAAAATAACAGAAAAAGGGCTAAAAAACGTGACAAGTAATTACTTATGAAAATTCTGAAAGATACAACGTAAAATGAGGTCCAATAATTGAATGTAGGAGAAACTAATTAGATCCTTAATATTCACTAATATTATGAATTAGTATGATCCCACTTCTGTCTTCTTGGTAAACCAATGGAAAATATTGTTAATTTAATTCAAGTATTTTGTGATATTTTTCACTACATTTTCCAAGAAGAATTTATTTCTTTTTAAAACATCCCCCAAGTTATATATAATGTAGATATAAAATGATTTTTTTTTTATCATTTTACATCAAGAAAGGCGATAAAGATATCAGGACGCAAGGGATTACTGAGCGTTAGAGAATATGAGAAAAAGCGAGGTTGCGATAAAAGAACGAGACTTAAGAAAAGATGATAACGATTGATATGATTGTGAAGAATATATCTGCACGAGCAGAAACTATGCATTTTTACACATTCATTGTTCTAGTAACATTTTTCTCAAAAGTTTCAGTTACAGACATCCACCTAAATTTGAATTAGGCCAAATATTTAATTGATTAAGGCACATCGACCTAGAGTAATGTGAAGCAAACTTGTCTCGTTCGATCGATTACGAGCGATTTCGATCCTCGCTGGGTGCTCTATACTCGCGTCCTTGTACCAAAACTAACTTACTCTTAGAAGATAGCTATATTTAATTAGTTCAATTAAGATATATTTACATCTGTTCTTATTGCAATTAAATTATATTAGCTAGAATCTTTTGTTTCGTATCGTGGCATCAATGGCTAAAAATATCTTTGAGCCTGAAGAGTCTTGTCAAAGATCACATTTGTTTGAATTCTGTGGACTGACGCTACAGTTTTACAAACATAGAATTCTACTCAGTAAGAGAAACCAAATCCCCTCACGACTACCAAAAGCGGTAACAACTAAAATGGATATTATACATAAACTTCAAAGAGAAAATAATTAAATAATCAATATGTTTGCTTTCCACACTACTTCAAATCAAAAGTTAGGAAGGAAGCTTCGATTAATACTGCTAAATGTGATAACAGCTAATATAAAATTCAATCGTAATTTGTACTGGCTGATCGGTCAATAAATGCCAAATGTTTTCTGATAAGGAAATGGCTAATATTACCATAAAAGTTACTAATGCCCACAAATACTTGATTGCAATGACTTGTCATTTCGTGCTTCGGGGAACAACTACGAATTCCGAACAATTTAGACAGTTTCAATTCCAAGGATTGCGCCCACGTTTAGTATTGTGAACAGTGCAATGTCACACACTGAGGTTGTCCCTCCAGGCTGATATAATTAACAAATTACCTTAACAAATCGAGAACAGTGACATTCACAGTTTGGGTTTAATTTTCACAAGGTGAATTTCCTCATGCCGATGTCGCTCACTCTCACATTCTCATATATATAGAACAGAGATTGTGCAGCTAAATTTAGTGCTGACAGGTTCACCGTGTTGTCCCGGTCACACTCTTTATTTCATCTAAAGATTCTGAAGGCACTCTACATCGGGTCCCGTAAGCCTTCTTTGTGTAAACAACGTGAGTGTTTGTTGGGACTCGCTGTCATTTGTCTCTAGTCCTTTTTGCTATTTTTTTCCTACGACAACTTTCTTTTTATTGTACATTTTTTTTTTTGTGTGTGTGTTTAATTTTAAATTGAATCTCGCGTTGAAGCCTGAGGAGCGGGAGCGAAACCGGTTGCTTCGCCCGTTTTTAATATGTCTAGTAATATTAAGTTTTATACTTTTATTTCGATCATTAATTTTGTACCTACAAATATATATATATATATATATATATATATATATATATATATATATATATATATATATATATATATATATATATAGCGTGTAGAAGAACCTGTAACATCTCCGCGTTCAAAACATTAATTTGAAAACAGTCCTCAATACAAAAAAAGCAGAGCTGTAAATATTTATCTATATCTTATGTAGAGTTGCATTAGAACATGTATATCCACTACAGAATTTTACATTTTTGTTTCAACGTCAAAAACAGCGTGATTCCCCACCTTTAAGACGTTGAAACAGAAATGTACATTTTGTAGTGGACATGTGTATGTTCTAATGTAACACTGCATCTGAAATATATATATATATATATATATATATATATATATATATATATATGTGTGTGTGTGTGTGTGTGTGTGTGTGTGTGTGTGTGTGTTCTTTTATATGCCATGTAGCTTCAGGGCATTGAATAACAGCATCGACCCACATAAAAACCGGCCAAGTGCCACATCCTGCCTTGTAGGAGTGTTCGGTAAATACCAGAAGCCGTTTCGAGTGAGCAGTCTTGTCGAACTATTTACATTCGGGCAGAGAGGAACCTAGGCGAGGCTGTGAAGGTAGACTAAGTCGAACCCGTGTATGCGGGGTCCACGCCGAAATTTTGACTGAGTCTACAGTTTCAGAATCGCCCCACGTAAAAGCCGGCCTTGTGCTACATACTGCCTTGTGGGGAGGTCTGGGTAAATACCAGATTCCATTTGTAGTCAATCTAAAAGTAATTAATACAGGCGCCGTGGCAACTTGCCGAAGCCTTATTTATATTATAAGAACTAAGAAGCGCGTCATAACACATATATTGTACATGTTATAAATGTTCATATATAACTAAACTATTAAATCTATAAAAATATTTTCTCGGATAAATTCCTGAAAATTGCGTTAAGGTAAGAGAGCACGTAGGCCTTTACGAAGGCCATCCTTCTTCAAACATTTTAGACTGGCGCTACAGAATCACAAATAAAGAATTCTATCAGTTGAAGACTTTCAACAACAGCAACGACCGGACCAAAATGAATATCAAATTTTACTCGAAAGGAAAATATTGACACCATCGTGATATTGATAGTTTGCACTACTTAACTCAAATATTTACGAGGGAAAAACTCCATACGTGCTGGAGAAAATATTAAAAGTTACTGAACTTGAGAAGCCTATTTTCGTGAGAAACATTCAATCGACAGTAGTACTGCTGCTTTCTCAATGATGCTAAATGTTTCCTCACAAGGAAACGGTTAATATTACCATTACCATTAACATTAACATAACTTTTGATGTAGTTGCATGGATTCAAAATACTCACTTAAGTAAAAACCTTTATTGTTAATGGGAATTTACAAGAAAACTTTGTACACTCTGAAAATCTACGGCACTCTTGGATAGGAATTTATATGAAAATCTACGGCATTCTTGGATAAGAAATTATATGAAAATGTATTTTATAAATTAAACACAAGTGCTCATTTACCGTTTACCGGGGAAATTATCCTGAATGTATACAACGTGTTGAATAAAACACTTGACTTAATATAACATCCTTCTTTCTTTCTTTTTATGTGCCATGTCCTTTCAGAACTTAGGCGATCCACATCCCTCTATCCCTTGCAGCTCCCAGGAAGTTCCCACAATCTGCTTCCTCTCCTAGACGACATTGTGTCTTCCACTTGCTTAAGCCCGCCAGGTATGTCACTCGATGTTTTCCCTTGTCTCTCGTTCCCTCTATTCGGCCTGTGCAAATCAGATTCTCTGGGCCTTCCTTCCTCATTATGTGTTCCATAATATTCACCTGCCTCTTCCTGATATTAAGCAAAAGCCTCCTCCTTGTTTGCAACGTCTCTAAGACCTCATCGTTGCTCACATGCTCGATTTATGATATCTTTAGCATCCTTATGTAGAACAACATCACTTTCGCCTCGAGTCTCTTCTTCTTCATTGAGGAAATCATCCAACATTCGCTGCCGTAAAGAAGGACAGATGTCACATGAAAGGTCAGTATTCTTTTCTTCTTTACCAAGGAAATCTTCCTGTCTCGCAATAATTTGACCACCTTTTGGAATGTGTCTTTGGCCGTCCCAATACTTCTACGGATCTCAGTGTTGCACTTACTGTACACTGTAAAGACGCTTCCCAAATATTTAATCTTCCGCGTCCGTTGATTCTAGTGTTCACGGCCTGCAAATCGCATTTCGGGTTCATCCTCTTACTGTTGACCATGTATTCTGTCTACTTGTATTTTAATTGTCTATAATGTCGTGACGTCGTCCCCCGGTCGCAGCGCCAACTGTGACGTTCTATTCTGGTCTACCACGGCACCAACTGTGACGTCCCCGCCGCGGCGCCAGCTCTTCGCCCGCTGTCCGTTCGAGTGTCGCTGCTCCAAACGTGACGTCCGCCTGTCGCGTCAGTCGTGTTGTTCCGTCCCGTGACGACCAACTGGCTTGGTATGGGTCGCGGCACCCAAATGTGACGTTCTAACCTTTGGTGATTCGGGGAATCTGGTTAGATTTGATATCAGCCTCGTCGTTCCCAACTCGCTTCCAACGCCTTTGTTGCCAAAGTAACCGCATTGATCTCCTGTCCGCCTACCCACGTGGTGAATTGATCTTAGGCAGACGAGATCAATCAGTAGTTGGGGCCCTAATGCAAATCGGGTTCAACGGGGGTGACACCACACAAATATGCATAAAAGAAAATAAAATGAAAACTCAAAAGTTCAAGGTATCAAAGAAAAGATAACAAACTTTATGTCTAGCTGTTCGATACATAGGACTGCGTCTATCTCCTGACCCGTTCTATGGATTGTGACACGTTGTTTTCCGTTAGGCGAGTTTTAACGCTTCAAGTGGTTTGCTCTTTAAGAAATTGGTTTTCGGTGTGTCTTCGGACGAAAAGTCGAAAAAAACTTATTTTAGTGGTCTGGATCTAAGTCGCTCTTCAAAATAATTGTTCTTGGATTGAAGAGGAGCCCGGAATGTGCGTGAATCTTTCAAGTCAACTATCTGCGAGGCGGAACCAACTTCCACTGCGAGCTTCGAACTCTCTGCTGCAACTCCACTTACTGAACTGAAACTGATTTCTGCTCGCTACGGCTTCATTAGATATGGACGCCGACCAAAACCGGGGTGGGTTTGTCGGCGTCGGGGTTCCTCGATAATTATAAATACATATCCACCTCTTTTTTATTTCTGGTTAGAATTTCCACTTTTTCCATTTTGGGGGCCTTTTTCTTACTCCCACATTCTAACCATAGTTCAGAGGGCGGAGCTGCCCTCCCCACTTCTTCGTAGCAGCTTCTCATATCTATCCTCTGATGAGCGGCGACAGCCTCCTTCAGCGTCACGTGATCACCACTGACGAATGGTGTCTTAGTCGGGCGTGGACGAATCTGCGGCTTTGTTTCAGGAAAAAAATATCTTGCTTAACTAAAAAAAAAATATCTTTTCTTTTCCTTTTCTTCCTCTTAATCGCAGTTATCATTTTCTATAGCTGCAAACAGGACAATACGAACGACGGTGGTCATAACTCTTGTTCTTCACCTGGGCTTCGTCAGTCATCTTATCGCTAATTATCAGAATGTGTGGTCTTTTTAACACGGCCAGACGTCGCCCCGAAAAGAAACATTTCTAAGTTCCCATTCATTTCCTTTCGGTACATATTTCTGATAACAATTTTATTATCGCATGCTAAAGATGTTCCGTCGAAAGAAATCGGTCAGTGGACACATCGTGTGCGGCTTTTGACACAATTTTTCATATCTATCCAAAGCCCTTTAGTCCACCTGTTTTTCGTCACTTATCGAAATAACATTTTCATTTGGATTTTTCTTTGGCCAATCGGTCTGTGGTTGATAATCAGATGCCTTCCCGTACCAGCAGTTTGTTTACGCATCCCAGATAACACAGCCGTCGCCAAAACACACCTGATTCCGTTATCCACTCAGAATTTCCCTGTCATTGTAATGACACCCTTTCGCCATTTGTTACTTATCAAAATATACTTTATCCATTGTCTCTTAGCCGTGGTGTTCTGCTTATCATCCACGTTTTGGGTCTCGCCTCTCTTTTGCTTTCTTTTCTTTCTTTTCTTTTTCTGCCTCGGTAAATGGTGCCACAATGTTAATGCCATTTCATCACATTTTTAACAAATACAATAGAGGCCGCATTAGATCACGACAATTAAACTATTGGTACTACTTACTACTCTTAATTTTAATAAGGTTCCCGCAAAATCATAGGCGTAGTCATTTAATTCAAATTCATACTTTTTCTATTTATATCTTCTTTGAATTCATTTTTGCAACCGTAATTATTCTGCACTGTGTGTGTTTATCATTTTCATTTAGTCATCTCCTTTATCAACTCATTGTCTTCCTTCAGGACTTTAATACTGCTAAGCGAGTAAAAACTTAAGGTATATAAAAGATTTTCACTTAATCAGATACGTTACCATAAACCATTTTTTTGTACTTAAGAAATAAACACATCCACTCGATTTTGCTTAATAAAATATTACACTCGCGTATCAAGTCATTATCACTAATACAGATAATGATTTACATATCAATTGATATATTCATAAATTAAATCTAAGAATATACTAAAATTTTGTCAAATTCGCTGGGGCAATTCAAAATTTATTGTGAAATCATTGAAATATATCATGAAAATTCACACTGTAATTTGGCCTCATAAGAAATTATTAGAACACAATTTATCAGCAAAAGAATGAAATGAATAAGTTATTGGTTCTGAAAAACAGTTCAATGTGTTTTATTAGTGAAATTCGAAGATAATATTTACATATATGTACATATATGTCATTTGGTTCCAATGAATTTCACTATCTTCCAGGTAGTTTCATGATTCCATTCTCTCAGCATATGGCATATTACTGGTCTATGGAATGGTTTGAGAGTTTTCTTACACATTCCAGAGATATTCTGTGAATTAAGAGGCATTATTAGGGACCGAAATAAGTGGCAATACGAAGGTGAGTAAGGCCTTGTAGTAGGATATTAGAGTCAAAATTTACCAAATGCCGCAAGGTCTGCAAAAAGATATTGCACACGTGAAAGAGAGCACCCTTACGATAAGCCGATTCTGGGCGATCTTTTCATCGAATGATCCATTTAACCGACTCAATTATGGATAGAATTTGTCTAAATTCAAAATCTGATTTTACGGAAGAATCACTAAAGACAATGCATTTCTTGTCAAGTAAGATATCTTGCAAATGTGTCAGATAAAAAATAATTTTTGGAATTATCCCGCAAGAGGATTTTTGATTCAGATTCTTGTAAACAATCCATTTTATATTTTCTGTGATCTATTTCTTCAAAAACGGGTAGTTACGCATTCTTTCTGTTTTTAGAGGGTGGGGGTGGCGTTTAGGCTGAAAACTGAAGAATAAATGCAAACCATTACCTTTTTTTCCATTTAGTCTTGCGACACCGAAATATCATAGCAACTGTGTTTTTTTCAAATGATTAGTGAATCACGATTTGTGCTTTAAATGAAACCTTCTTACCATGATATCTGATATTATTACATTGTTTCTTTCGCATATCAGGAAAAGCGACAGAAGAAATTTTTATATTCTATTAATTTATTATTATTATCATTATTATTATTATTATTATTATTATTATTATTATTATACGTTCTTTTGAATTCATTATCAACATTCACTTAGACTGGCTGCCAGTCTAGACTAAAAAAACATGTCTACTCTGTATTTTAAAGCATGAATATTTCTCAGAGGTATTAGTGTGAAAATGAATGCAATCAACTAAGCCAGACTTTGAACTCTTCTCCTTGAATCCACATTCTGTATTGATATCCCTTATACTATCTGTACATAAAGCCATACACTTTTTTTAAAATTCTTTCATATTCTGGCTTTTTGTAAGGTGAGTTCAGTCCTGACCGGAACTGAAATACATTTCTCTACACTGTTTAAGATTTTCTCTCATATATTTTAATTGTTTTGCAATGTGTATGTGTTTATCTGTGTGTTGCATACATGAGTAAATATAATAAGCTTAAATATTTCTCTTCATGTTTTCTTCAATTATGTATAGAATTTGTCTAAATTCAAAGTCTGATTTTGCACAATGCCTTTCCTGTCAGGCAAGATAGCTTGTGTCATCTGCGGCGGAGGTAAAATCATTTTTGGAATGATCCCGCCGGATGACTTTTTCTTCACATTCTTGTAATCCATTTTATATTTCTTGTGACCTACTCTTTCATAAGAAGGTGGTTACGTATCCTTTCTGTTTTAAGAGCGTGGTGGTGGCGTTTGAGCAGAAATCTGAAGATTGAAATGCAACCCATTACCTTTTTTCGGTTCACTGAAATAGCATAGCAACTGTGATCTTTAAGTGTTTGATAACTTTCATATGCGATATGTGCAGTATCTCTGTAAAGTACCGTTTTGTGTGTATTGCATAATATTTAATCATTGTTTTGATTTAGACATTAGAACAAACTTTCCACTCGGGTATCGTGCAAAATATTTATGAACAGGACTCCCAGCTATGGAACAACCTCTTTTCATTCAAGATTCAAGTTTAACAAAAATTTAAAAATAAACATTTAAAATTCACAATTCATACAGGAGTAGTATAGAAAGACGTATATTTAAAGAGATTTTTATGTTTATACATTATTTTTATAGACACAAACATTTAAGTAAATGCTCTGTTTCTAATAAGTATTAAACAACATTTACCGAATTTGAATGTCCGAGAAATCTTCATAGAAAATATTCGTCTTCCGACATGGAATGGAAGTTTGTAATTTAAAGACCGTAAAATCGACCTTGCCAACCGAACGCTCCTCTGTGTCCAAATCGTTTAAAGGCACGTCAGGTTATATGACGGTTCCGTATAGGATAGAGGTTCGATTCCTGTCGGAGGACGAATATTTTCTATGAAAATTTCTCGGACATTCAGGCCGGTAAATATTGTTTAATACTGTTTATTGTAAACAGAGCATTTACTTAAATATTTGTATCTATAAAAAGAATGTATAAACGTCTTAAAATAATTGTCGGAATTTGTCCATTTCATAAAAGACGTATATATATATATATATATATATATATATATATATATATATATATATATATATAACGAAATATCACCTTTCAGGACATGTAAGATATCATACATTTCAGCCACGTATTATACGAAATCACGTGTTATACGAAATCTCGTGTTTCAACGTCAACTATTAAAGAACGCTACCAACTTTTATTCAACAAAGTGATGTCGATAAATAGAACATTTCTTCTGGAAAGGCAAGGAAAATTGATTAAAAATGCAGTGCTTTTTTATGAACTAATATCTATATTTTTTCGAGAATATTTGGATTATGTTAATTCAAAAGAAAATATTTTTTTTTTATTTTCTCTACTATTTTTAAATAATTAAATATATAATTTACTTTTATGGTAATTATACAATATATGGGTTTCAGGCAAATAATTGCTTAAGCAACTTTGTTTATCCTTATAGCTGTTTAAAAAATCGTAACCCTTCAAATAAATTATGTTCCAACGACCTCTTCGGAAGTTAGACTTGTAGGAATTGTATGATGTTCATTGCGAAGTTTAGTGTCTGGTTTAGGTAAACGAAAAAGAAAGAAGACAATTCATAGATAGATGAAACAAATCATACCCACGTTAACTATAATTGAACAAGGCTGGTTATTTGACTAAACCATTACAGTGTGCTGTCCCTCGCGTGCAATGGCCGTTGGAACTTCTCACACACAAGCGGGAACAAAAGCGGTTGCAATACGCCCTAATCATAACGTTTCTAAGGTCTTAATGCCTATTATCAATTATATATTGCATTGTGCTCACTGAGATGTCTGAGACGCCGAGTGGCCATTGTTCTCCTCTTGCGCCCCCCCGCCCCTCATGTTAGTAAGTTTATCAGTCGATCGATTTGTGAACCGCGCGCCGTCCGCATCTGTCGCTTTCTACCTTCCCATTGGCTCATTCTAGGTCTGAAGCTGGTAAGATGTAAATATTGAACATGCATATTTAAATACCTACATGCAAACGGTTGAAACATGCGTGTATCTATTCATGAATTGAGACAACGCCTCGTCGGATTATGTATGATCAGGTCTGGATATATAATCAGTGGGAACACTGTAGAGAAAAACGAATTGTAACGAGTGTGTAAACAATGTGGCTGAGAAACTACACGATGCTTATCTATATTTTATTTACATTAACGCGTATTCCTAAATATGTGTCCACACAAACGCATACACACATACCCCCATATATATATATATATATATATATATATATATATATATATATATATATATATATATATGATTTTTTCACTCAAGCAAGACGGTAATGCAACTAGTACGCAGAAGGATAAAGAGAGGAAAGTTAGAGAGAAGGCTGTTTACAAGGAGATTGAGTAAAGGATAAAAGATGAAACGGATTTAAGAAGAGAGAAGATGGCGATTGATGTAGCATTGGCATTTTTTAAGAATGTAGTTATCAGGGAAGAAAGTAAACAGAGCAGAGTTCCACAAACAGGTAGTGCGAGAAAAGAAACCGTTGGGGTAGAAGAAGTCCGCTACATTAAACGATTTCTACAGTAAAAGGGTGGGACCTATATGCCAATCTAGTATCACGCTTAGTCGGTGCACTGGGGAAAAATCCTCAGCCATAAAAATATTTATCGAAATACAGAAGAAAGCAAACGTTACGTCGGTGAGAAAGTGGCCGAAGTCAAGATGCCAAGTCATGAACTATTACATTGCAGATCTTTCTTCGCATTTTTTCAACAACCTCGAGAGGATCAGCGGGAGAACCAAAAATCGATGGCAATACTATTCAGTGTACAGATGAATGGTAAATAGCTAAATGTGCAACCTGAATTCTGACACACGAGGACACACTCAAACAAATTTCCTTGCAATAGATGCATCTATTGATTCGATGTAGTCGCTTTACTTCAAGTCAGTTGAAAACGTGAGGCCAGGAAAGAGCAGTGTATTGCTCACCTGGAGTCTGCCAACATCCATAAGGTTGGCAGGCAGGAAGTTTTGTCTACGGTGGTTAAAATGAGAGCAGTTTCGTTTGAGATGCATCGTATATATATATATATATATATATATATATATATATATATGTGTGTGTGTGTGTGTGTTTGTGTGTGTGTGTATGTGTGTGTATATATATATATATATATATATATATATTGAATATTAAATTTAAAATATATACAAAAAATTGATATATATATATGTAAAGGAATTATATATATATATATATATATATATAATTATTTTTATAAAAATTTATAACATAAGTATGTTATAAAATCACTACAAAATAGCTATTTTGTTTCAACACACTCTGTGTCTTATCAAGTGATGGTGTTGAAAAGAAAATAAATGGTTTTAAAAGTTTCAGATGAATTAACGATCCTACACTAGGGGGAGCATTGTTACAAAAGCTAGAATAACCAATCAAAAACGAAGTACAGAAAGATTCAAAAGCTTGACAACAAAATCCTGCTATTATAGCTATTTAGATCTTTAAATACGTGTAATATTAAAAATAATTTTACTAACTAATAATTATAAATTTATATGATAAAATTTAATATTAAAATTAAAAACTGGCAATTTTAAAAAATCCAAATTTAATTACTATTAAGTTTAAAAACTACAAAATTATTGAGAAAAGAAAAAAATATATATGTTTATTCAATTCATTTCTTCATTGAAATTACGTCTGACAAGACAAAAAGCTACAATTGTCCGGTCATCTGATAATACATGTATATATTTTTTTTTTTTTCCGTTTTTATTTTAAAGTTTGTGAATATGGTCTTAAACTCACGCGTGACACAACAAAACACAATCAGATTATAATACATACGCATCCAGACATAATTAGATACATACACACACACACACACACACACACACACATACACACACACTTAAAAAAAAAAAAAAAAAAAAAAAAGGAAGAGGTGGGGGGAATACATGAACAACTCCACAGCCCTTTACGAAAAAAGGAGACGTGGAAACTAACACTTATACACACACACAGTTAAATGTGAATACACTCTACATACACATAGACACCGATATATACACAAACATACATCCACAATGGCATAGACATTGAGAAATCACAACCAGTAAATATTTCAGACTTAAATAAATGCTAACCACTTATTGAATTATAACTTAAGGGAGCAAATATATAAAGATAAAAATGTTTAAAATAATATTATTTAATATATTAAAACGAAAACTCTAAAACAATAAATATCAATAAAAATATATATATATTATTAATCATATAAGTTGATAATAGTTTCATTATATATTTGGCAAAGAAAAAACAGGATAAAGAAATCCACAAATATATACATATATATATATATATATATATACACGGCAGCAAAAACAAATTAACACACAAAAAAAAAAAAAAAAAAAATATATATATATATTCATATACATATACGTACAGAAATACACACGAATAAATATATAAACATAAACATATACGTACATATACATATCTATAATAACAAGTACATATGTACGTACATATACATATAAACCTAAATACACACACATATATACACACATAGACTTTTATGCACACATACTTAGATATATAAAAAACAGTCATGATATACCAAAAGTTTCCATACCTACACATACATACAAACTCATACATAATAGGTTCCAACACACACACCTATATATATATACATACACAAACATACATAAATATATATACACACATACATACATATCTACAAATAAACATATATATATATATCCATAAATATATCTACCTGCAATAACAACCACCCATATATACATGCATACATAAAAAATACAACAACTTTCAACCAAATACATATATAAACGAACTAAATATATAGATACATAAATATACCTTCAAACACCAACACACAGCAATATACATATAGTCTAACATACAAATATATAAACACATTCATACAAACAGAAATATACTTAAATATAAATACACATACACAATAAAATAGGACATACAGATATATATACACATATATATATATACACACGCATATATATATATACACACATACATACACACATACACATACATATATATACAAATATATTGTGGCACAAAGCTGAAATCAAGGGGCATCCTGTGAGGAACGAACTCATTACTCAGTCGCACCCAATCTAGTGAACCATGCTGGCTAACCATTATACTGTCGTGATTTAATCATATACATACCTGTACATACTCATACACATACACACACACACACATACATACATATACACACACATATATATATATGCATATATATATATATATATATATATATATATATATATATCCAACTATATACACACATACACACATATATATATATATATATATATATATATATAACAAATATATATATATATATATCATACATATACATATACACACATACACACACAAATACATACATATATACACACACCCATACACACATACATATATAGGCACACACATACATATATACAGTAATAATTATTAACCTTTTCTCTCATAATCTACCTTACTTTCCCACATAATATATATATACATATATACACACACTATATATATACATACATACATACCCCACACATACACCTCACATGTAAAAAAAAAAAAAAAAAAACTATAAATACATTTATACACCAACCTTTCCTCAGTGCAAATACTCAACCAACACATAAATAAATATATATATATTTACACCAACACTGATAACACTATGCAGGTAAACAATACACACTTATATCGTATATGACCATTATGCAATAAAAATACTAATCTATTAAAAATACAGCGACATATCATTATCATTTAAAGTATACGATTTACACTAAGTTAAATTTATAACGGTGTTTACAATTTACTGTCACATATAATTTAAGAGATCAGCCTTGTTTTTAAATCTAATAATTTCAAATTTTTTATTAAGGCATAGGTAACATGTGCATCCTAATTAAGGCATAGGTAACATGTGCATCCTAATTTTTTCATTAAGGCATAGGTAACATGTGCATCCTAATTCCAACCATAGGTAACATGTGCATCCTAATTCCAACCATCCCCTTCGGTTATCAAACATATACCCACTTCCATTGAATTTAGAATTAGCGCTAACTCTTATAATAAGGAGGTTTTCAATAAACATAGTGATTTTATAATTCTGCACTAAAAAAATAGTGGATACAAAAAATACCACTATTCAATATAAAAAAACCTGTTAATTGCAAAACATAATAAGAAAAGAAGATCTAGAAAGGTTATTTGTTCACTCCCTTTCAATGTTATGGTCAAAACTTTTAGGGCGTATATTTATTAACCTAATCAAAAAAAAACATTTCAACCCTGAAACTAACCCACTTAGTAAAATATTTAATCCTAATACCCTTAAATTAAGCTATAGTTGTGCTGATAACCTAGAGCAGATAATTCAAGAACGCTGGCGGGGGCATATGCAATCCTTTAATCACAGTGAATATAGGTATATGACTTCATTATCCAAGTATTTTTGAATCAAAAGATAAGAACAAAACACCTACGATTAAATGGAGTTTGGTTACGAAAGCTCGTACTTGTAACTCCCTATATACCCCATGTTACCTATGCCTTAATGAAAATTTGAAATTATTAGATTTAAAAAACAAGGCTGATCTCAAATCAAAGATATGAACTGATAGTAAATTGTAAACACCGTTATAAATTTAACTTAGTGTAGGGTTCGTTACTTTAAATGATAATGATATGTCGCTGTATTTTTAATAGATTAGTATTTTTATTGCATAATGGTCATACTTTTATAAGTGTATTGTTTACCTGCATAGTGTTATCAGTGTTGGTGTAAATATATATATATTTATTTATGTGTTGGTTAGAGTATTTGTGAGGAATGTAGGTTGGTGTATAAATGTATTTATATTTTTTTTTTTTTTTTTTTTTTACATGTGAGGGTGTGTGTGTATGTATGTATGTATATATATGTGAGTGTGTGTGTATATATGTATATATATATTATGGGGAAAAAGTAAGGTAGATTATGAGAGAAAAGGTTAATAATTATTACTGTATATGTGTATGTGTGTGCCTATATATGTATGTGTGTATGGGTGTGTGTATATATGTGTATTTGTGTGTGTGTGTGTGTATATGTATGTATGTATGTATGTAGATATATATATATATATTTGTATATATATATATATATATATATATATATATATGTGTATATGTGTATATATTGATATATATATATATATATATATATATATGTATATATATATATATATGTGTGTATATGTATGTGTGTGTGTGTGTGTATGTGTATGAGTATGTACAGGTATGTATATGATTAAATCACGACAGTATAATGGTTAGCCAGCATGGTTCACTAGATTGGTGCGACTGAGTAATGAGTTCGTTCCTCACGGGATGCCCCTTGATTTCAGCTTTGTGCCACAATATATTTGTATATATATGTATGTGTATGTGTGTATGTATGTGTGTATATATATATGTGTGTGCATATATATATATGTATATATATCTGTATGTCCTATTTTATTGTGTATGTGTATTTATATTTAAGTATATTTCTGTTTGTATGAATGTGTTTATATATTTGTATGTTAGACTATATGTATATTGCTGTGTGTTGGTGTTTGAAGGTATATTTATGTATCTATATGTTAGTTCGTTTATATATGTATTTGGTTGAAAGTTGTTGTATTTTTATGTATGCATGTATATATGGGTGGTTGTTATTGCAGGTAGATATATTTATGGATATATATATATGTTTATTTGTAGATATGTATGTATGTGTGTGTATATATATTTATGTATGTTTGTGTATGTATATATATAGGTGTGTGTGTTGGAACCTATTATGTATGAGTTTGTATGTATGTGTAGGTATGGAAACTTTGGTATATCATGACTGTTTTTTTTATATATCTAAGTATGTGTGCATAAAAGTCTATGTGTATATATATGTGTGTATTTAGGTTTATATGTATATGTACGTACATATGTACTTGTTATTATAGATATGTATATGTACGTATATGTTTATGTTTATATATTTATTCGTGTGTATTTCTGTACGTATATGTATGTATGAATATATATATATTTTTTTTTTTTTTTTTTTTATGTGTTAATTTGTTTTTGCTGCCGTGTATATATATATATATATATATGTATATATTTGTGGATTTCTTTTATCCTGTTTTTTCTTTTGCCAAATATATAATGAAACTATTATCAACTTATATGATTAATAATATATATATTTTTATTGATATTTATTGTTTTAGAGTTTTCGTTTTAATATATTAAATAATATTATTTTAAACATTTTTATCTTTATATATTTGCTCCTTTAAGTTATAATTCAATAAGTGGTTAGCATTTATTTAAGTCTGAAATATTTACTGGTTGTGATTTCTCAATGTCTATGCCATTGTGGATGTATGTTTGTGTATATATCGGTGTCTATGTGTATGTAGAGTGTATTCACATTTAACTGTGTGTGTGTATATGTTAGTTTCACGTCTCCTTTTTTCGTAAAGGGCTGTGGAGTTGTTCATGTATTCCCCCACCTCTTTTTTTTTTTTTTTTTTTTTATTGTGTGTGTGTATATTTGTGTGTGTGTGTGTGTGTGTGTATGTATCTAATTATGTCTGGATGCGTATGTATTATAATCTGATTGTGTTTTTGTTGTGTCACGCGTGAGTTTAAGACCATATTCACAAACTTTAAAATAAAAACGGAAAAGAAAAAATATATATGTATTATCAGATGACCGGACGAATTGTAGCTTTTGTCTTGTCAGACGTAATTTCAATGAAGAAATGAATTGAATAAATATATATATTTTTTTTTTCTCAATAATTTTGTAGTTTTAAACTTAATAGTAATTAAATTTGGATTTTTAAAATTGCCAGTTTTTAATTTTAATATTAAATTTTATCATATAAATTTATAATTATTAGTTAGTAAAAATTATTTTTAATATTACACGTATTTAAAGATCTAAATAGCTATAATAGCAGGATTTTGTTGTCAAGCTTTTTGAATCTTTCTGTACTTCGTTTTTGATTGGTTATTCTAGCTTTTGTAAATAATGCTCCCCTAGTGTAGGATCGTTAATTAATCTGAAACTTTTAAAACCATTTATTTTATTTTCAACACCATCACTTGATAAGACACAGAGTGTGTTGAAACAAAATGGTTATTTTTGTAGTGATTTTATAACATACTTATGTTATAAATTTTTTATAAAATAATTATATCTGCTCTACTTTGTATTGAGCACTTTTTAAGAATAGTAATTGTTGGTTATTGGAATTCATTCCGTGTATACCAATTATATACCTTGATATATATATATATATATATATATATATATATATATATATATATATATATATGTCTGTGTGTGTGTACGTGTGTGTGTGAAAATATATAGAAAATACGAAAGAATTCGTTAGGGTAAATAATCCAAAATTCTTTAGTATTTTTGTTATTATTGTTAAAAACAGTGCTCGATACAAATATAGAGCCTAAATATAATTATTCATTTAAAAATATGATTCCATCGCTACATAAGATTTCTCATGTTTAAAATCATTTTTATTAATATTGGTGAAGGAGCACTCATGCTGCCGCCACCTGGTTTTAAAATCATTCTTTGTAGAGCCAATGTATATCATATTAGGATTAGGACTCTCAGTGGATGAGATAGTACATTGGTATACCACAGATGTATAAATGTATATGTATGTATAAATATAATATATATATATATATACAAATTTTGAATTTAAAATTTAATATTTTAGACTTTAAATGTTATTTTTTTACTTTTAATTATTAGTTGTTATTAATAATATTAAAAATGATTTGGGGATTTGGAATATTTATAGATAATAAATCCTTTAAGAATCTATTGATCAAGTAAGGAAAGGATTTATTATCGAACTGCTTTGTAAAATTGTTCCATCGTTTTTGAAATCATTTTTGATTTGCTTTGTAACGTGGAGGACTTCAAGCTTGTATGAGGATATAAAAACCTATTGATCTCTGCGTATTCCTATATCAACGGAAGGGATTTCTTGAATTGTTTATATAAAATAATTCAATCGACTTTTTTAATATTTGGAAATCATCTTCGAATACGTTTACACAACATCGTCCACGTGACGACGACGTGGTCATATTTAAACGGAACGCTGATCTTATATAAAAATTTCAGTTATCTGTTTGGATTAGTTGTGCTCTTATGTCCATCGTCTTTTGTGTTAAATTTTTATATGTTCTAATGTTAATTATGTTTAAATGAAAATGTCCATGAAGATGCTCTTAAATAGACCGAAACGTCCGACGTCGACTTTATATTAACATTAATACAGCATAATTGCATATTAAGATTTTTGTTTGTTTTTTCTGCATTTTTCTTCATACTGTCGGATCTATATCCATATACTTGCTTACATATATATATATATATATATATATATATATATACCTAGCCTTGTGCAAATTATTTGAAAGAACCGTTTTAGTTTCCTTTCTTTCACCATACCGTCAGTTTATACCCACTGAAGTGACAGGGTTTAATAGATTTCTACTGTTAGATCATTTGCAGTGGGTGCTGCAATATGAATCATTTTTTAGGGAGAACAATATAATTCTTTTCGCCGTGAAAAATATTGCGTCATCCGTGATTGCATCAGATGTTCATCACGCACATACACTATTGTCTTGACTGTCGATTATTTGTCCTAAGGACATTGTATGTGATGAATGTCACTTCAAGGAAGCGTACGAAAATTGTAACGCTGCACAAACATACTGGCACTCTACCAATGAGCAAATCAAAGTACTATTGACTTGTCCGTAAACTGTCCTGATTCAACTCCAATCGGGAATCTATGGTCAATCTGTTAGAAAGACTTTTTGTGAAATGATACACGAAATACTAGCATGCGCATTGGTGTTTCATCGGAAAAATACGAAAAAGTAAATAATACGGAATTATTCCTTTAGTTTCCCACAATGTATATATATATATATATATATATATATATATATATATATATATATATATATATATATATATATATATATATATATATATATATATATATATATATATAAATCGAATTGAGTTCTCAAATACTGGGTGTTTATCTAAAATAAATACACTTAAAATTCATCCCTGCCTACCGCCAACGGCTTTAGTGGTAGAATCCCTGACTGACGCCAATTCAATCGGGTTTCGATCCTAGCTTAAAGGCAACCGGATGTCTAGCGACACTGATGACCTGTGATACAGCGAAACAGTCTGTTCAGGGATGACAATATATATATGTATTTATATATATCGAGAGTTTGTTAATCACATTTATCTAAATTGTGCTCGGAGACGAGTTGTTTCGACCAGGAACCCCGCGGTTTCGAATCTCACAATGATCAATTTGTCAAGTAGTGCATTCTTGATAATATCGACATGAGGAAACTATCCCGGTACCGTTGGAAACTGCGTGAAATCTATGCCTGATTTGACCTAAGCTTTGTTTATAAAATTGTGTGACGAAACTCTTTGGATGATGGAGTGAATTGTCGTCGTTTCCCAGGGTTTGAGCGTAATTCAAACATTTTATCACGACAGATTTTGCGCTGTCTTCCAGAAATTCTAAGATCGATTCAACATTTTGAAAGATATCACTGTGGTTGTTGAAATGTCCTCGCGGAAGAGACTCCAAAGGGATTCGTTATCCACTCTAGCTGATATCCATACCCGAAATCTATAAAAATACATACAAAATATGATGCGTTTTTATTTTGTGCTTAAAGAAAAGAATATTACATGTTATGTTTGAGGCGGGTTGAGAGAAAAGTTTATTTAAGTGGGGAACTACATAGAATCAGTAGCTGCATCTACTGGAAAAAGAGGTGGGGTACTGTGTTGTGCCAGAAAATTTTTCTCCTCAGAGTCCATCTTGCACATTTAAATATCTACCATTCGCTCGGGCATCGAATAGTGTGTGTGTGTGCGTGTGTGTTTGTGTGTGTATCATTCGCAGACAGTACTATTTCGATGTATTACAGCTCCTCAGAGCGAAGAGACATCCGAATGCCTCAAGCCAGGAACGAAACCTACCCATTGGGGCGGGGGGGCTAGTGATAGCTACCACTGAGCACAGTTACACAGCTAAATCAAACCTATTGTTTTTACGAATGTAAACTAATATCAATCAGCTGAAGTGCTCCATTCATTTTACTGAAGAGCTTTGCATTAGTTCAGGTGGCTGTTGTTTATAGAATTAGCTTATCATATATTTTACTTTGGGGGAGTAGGTCATTATTTAAACATATTTTGTAAAATGTAACATAGTGATCATGACCCGTTCTATAGTTCGTATACTTATATATAATTACGGGGTGAAATTAAAGTGAATATATATATATATATATATATATATATATATATATATATATATATATATATATTTTATGTATATATGCTTATATTTATATATATATATATATATATATATATATATATATATATATATATATATATATATATACGTATGTATAGGTAAATATACGAGTTCGAAAAACCTTCGAATTTTTGATTTGCCAATAATCAAATCAATCTCGAAGGAAAAAAAGGTTTTAAAAAAATAAAGAACCAGGAACATGAAAAAAAATCGCACAGATACAGGTTTAAAGCCCAAAGAAAAAAAACCCGACACGAGTAAACAACTAACTAAAAGAGCTCAATACAACTGCAGAGCAGACCTAAAGAAACCTAGTGAGCCAGAGAAACCTACCCAGCTTTCCCTGACGATCCCCTTAGGTGAAACCTGGGTAGGTTTGTCTGGCTCACTAGGTTTATATATATATATATAGCGAAATATACGACAGGTCTTTTACTGACTGTAAGTAACTCTAATACATTTACTTCTATTAAATGAAACATAGTCTACAAAAACTAATAATGAAAATATTTTAAAGATGTAATTAAAATTGTAGTTCATTAAAATGAATTCTAACCTAAACTTCTTTTAAATTGTAATTAAATAAATAAATAAAGTTTACTAAATCAGAAAAATGAAAATTTTACTTTAGAAATATTTAAATATAAAATTTTTAAAACTCGTAATATACTTGATGATAATAATTCTACAAACTGTAAGGATTTCTAATTATTTAATTGTTCTTGAAAGAAATATAGTATATTAAAATTAAAGTAAAATATTTCAAATCGTAGTTAAATAAAAAGTATTCTTACCTAAAAAAAAAACTCCTTAAATATACGAAAGAAAAAAAATGCCGTAAGAATTTTAGCCGTTAACAATATAATTTAAAAAAATCCAGACGACACGCTTTTAACGGATGTTAGATTTCATTGAAAAATAGATCCCTATACACTACCAAAACGTAGCAATAACTGATACATTAAAATATAGACATATTGAACACCCAGACACCCCTTGTTTAGCAAAATAGATTTATCTGTAACCTTGGAAACATGAATTTTGTTTTAGCTCTGTATTTAAAACCTAGTAATTTTAAAAGCTACTCCAAATTTCGCTTGAGGATGAAATGGAACTAATGTCTTTAATTTAATTACAAAAATTAATTCGGGGCTTTTAGCTTTCATTTTTGAAACATGGTTAGAACTGTGTAGCGAAAAAACCATATTTTAAATCAGTTAATTTATAATATTAATGCTCTGTAAATTTACATTGAGCACTATTTTGTAAAAATAAAAATATCTATAAGAACACTGGATAATATATCTTACTCTTTCTTTCTTTTCTTTATATATATATATTGATTGGAATCGCAGAGCCGAGTTCGAATCCAGGTTGAACCCATTACATTCACTTTTAAATGCCAATACCCTTTGGGAAAGGTGTGTGAATCCTCTTCTTCTCCTCCAGCTATCGGTTAAATAGCAGGACAGACTGGGTTCTATAGCCTCGGATGGCAACTGGTCTAGGAGAAGGACAACTCTGAATTCAAAACCTGAGGGAGGTCGTTTAGGGATCTTGTGGCACGTAGTGCACCAGGTCTCTGTTTTCGGCCCTTCAAAATGTGTAGTGGTCCCGTAAAAAGCCTTCACCACTATAATCGAATATCATGTGACGGTGTTTTGGCTGTCAGTTTCCCTTCAAACAGATTATTTTGCCTCATACGTCGAACTCTTGGAGAATCGATATATATATATATATATATATATATATATATATATATATATATATATATATATATATATATATTATTAGTGCCAGCGTCGTGTGTTTTCATGTGTGTGTGTGTAGAGAGAGAGATAGAGACAGAGAGAGAGAATGCACAGGCGTGTTTTAAATATTAGTATCCGGTGTGTTGTTTCATCTATGTGTTTAGAAATTCTACAGACAATGCAAAGGATCATTTGTAATTTTATTCGTCTTGACTTGGCAACTGGGGTTCAGTCACATTTCCAACATTAAACCCAGCTTCTGTGTGTACCTTTTCTATAAATGTTGTAATTATTCTGATGATCTTGCATATTTGGTAACTAGACATTAAGTGCTGTATTCGATTGCCTGTACAGTAATGGATATAAACTGGAAGTGAGAATTGAGACCCGCAGTCAAATTCCAATGGATTTCGACTAACGCACACATACCGCTGGTTATTGTACGAATCCAATCACATCCCACCATTCAACCTTTGGGTTGAACAGAAAAACAGGCTGTCTCCTATAGCCTTTATTATCAACCAGTCTACTGCAGAAAGAAATGGCAATATACTACAGGAAATTATTCTGCTTAATCATAAATCAAAAGCGTGTATCACGTCAGGCACATAAGTGACTGACCAGATTTTCGACAAGATCTCAGCATTAGTTGTATCCGTAAGTTCTATGTTAACAGTGTCTTCTCCCGTTTATGGGAGTCTCTTCTGGCTTTCTTGTTTTCTAGACACCATTAATCTTTCAAAATTTAGAAGCAATGTTGATCGTTATCTTCTGTTTTCTTAATTACTATTATTTTATTGTTCTCCTTCATTAATATTCTTTTTTCTCGTATTCTCTCATACACAGCAACGCCTTCCATCTTAGTGGCTCCAGTATGTATCTCGGTGGTGTCAGTCAGGATGTTCAGATGTTGGGTCATATGCCAGACTGTCTCTTTCTCTTCGAAATTAAGCTGCCGGCTTTAGCACCATTGATATATTTATGGGTGATCCCCTAATGAAGCAACCATGTCAGGACTGCCTTGCTTGAGGTGAAATGATTAAAATATATGTAGGAAAAATATCTACCCGTCGCAGTTTCCTTCCTGATATCATCAGTTTCTTGAAAATGACTGAAACGTTTGAATTTCATTTTGTAAAAATATTCAGCATATATGGCTTAAGAGCAACTCATGTTAGAGAATAAAATCCTTTTATGTAAAATATTTCGGAATTTAGATTAATAAAAATATAAAAATTGAAATAACATTGTCGGTTTAATTGAACAAACCGTCTGTTGTTGAAGACTTGCTATTATCTTCCTCTCAGAATATTTCCGGTACCCTGCCCACACAATATATATATATATATATATATATATATATATATATATATATATATAGATAGATAGATAGATAGATAGATAGATAGATACATACGTCTTTTTGTCAATTCACCCGAAGCAAAGCTATAATGTCACTAAAATTCAAGGCGCTACTGGCAGTGAAGGAGAAAGAAAAGACCGGTAAAGAAACATTTTCTTTCTTAAACATGAAACAAGGGATAAATCACTGCTCTTGTTAAAAAATAAATAAAAAAAAAATAAAAATAAACCCTGTGGGAGTGTGAAAAGAATGTTATGCAAAACTAAGTAATACTTTTGCAGGAGATAAAAATAAAAAAAATATTAAATAATTTTTCAGATTTTTCTTGGAGATGTTAAGAGCAGATTTTGAAAAGAACCTGAAATCCATTCTTAAACAGGAAACAAGTTATAAACATTTACTCCTGTTCAAAAGGCCGCGGAAGAGTGAAAAGCGGACAATAGCTGAACCAATTTAAAGGAAATAAATAAATAATAAATAGAATTTGAGAAGTTAGCCGGTAGACGCTAGATTGAAAGAGACAAAGTAGAATTTAGAAGGAAACGGAAATATAATCCTAAACAGGAAAAATGGATAAACCTGGTTACGTATATTACGAAAATGTTTCGACATAAATGATGTGAATTTAAAATATGAAGAGAGAAGATAAATTTATAATCATTTATTTCTCAGTTTTTTGCAAATTACAGTATTTGTTGCCTTCATTAGAGTGGGAACATTTTTATTTCCTTTTCATTTTCTTTATGGATATAAGAGAAGGGCGCGTGTGTGTTGTTTATGTGTGTGTGTGTCTTTGTGCATATCTGAGCTTACATTCTTTCATTTTATCAAACGTGAAACCACTTAGATGTAACATATATATATATATATATATATATATATATATATATATATATATATATATATATATATATATGAACACAAACACACATGTCGTCATTTAAGCACGTTTCCTTGAATGGTAGACACATTTTTATAAAAATCATCTCCAGTTATCTAATTATCTTGATATTAAGGTGACATTCATCACAGAGCTCGCCGTAGTTTTTGGGAGACAAAGTACGTTCGATTTCCTACAAGATCATCCTGGCCAGGGAGTTGAATTGATAAGTCTTATTAATGCAACTGTGATTGAAACGATCGTGGTTTTTGTAAACTCGCGTGAATGTACTCGATTATAATTATTTGAAAATGTTCAATTCTTCCTTTTTGTATGTTTTTGTTTTTTTTTTGTTTTGTTTTTTTGCAAACAAGCGTCCACATTGTAAGGGAGAAATCCAGATAGGGTAAAAATGCAACATGCCGTTAAATGTTGGTCAAATGTATTTTGAAACATTACTATAACACTCGTAATAAATTTTATCAACCTTTAGCCATACATGTTTCTTTTGTTGCAGGTTGCTGCTGTGTGAAACACCTGGAAATTATTTCTGAGCAATGACAACAAAGTAGATTCCTGTCAATGAATTTATGTATTTAATAAAAATTCGAATCTATACTTGCTGAACGTTTTCGGAGACCGAATAGAGGATGTGATCACAGGTTGTTTGTGGATAATGCATTTCAGTATCCGCTCTGCATTTTTCCCAATGTGGCCTTGCTACAACTTTTTAGTCTGTGGCAAGAAAGCAGAACATACAAAGTAGGTATCATGAGTGAAGTTGTTCCCTCTCTCACTTATCTGTCTCTCTTTCTTTCCCCGCTTTCCGTTTAAATAAACATGGCCTTACATTCCGAGTGTTGTTCCTACGTATATAGGTGTGTGTCGTTGTACGTTAATGAATATAAGCGGCTGTATATTCAATGCATCAGCGCATCCGCGTAAGTATAACTATAGACATATTTATACAGACCGAGTTTACATGTACGTTTATAAATTTATACCTTAATATTTGTGTTTCTGAACAGAAGAATGTATGATAATATTATGGTTTGTTTCGTATTATCCCAATATAATTGATACATACAGATCCCAAATTGACAGCTACTTAAATCGGTGACCTCTAAATATTACAAAAGATTTCATTTAATTATTCATGTTAAGCCTCACAGGTGGAGTGTTTGTCAATTAATAATTACTTGTTTCTACTGCCGTTCAGAGGGCTTCATGTCAATGTAACATCCCCGAAATACAACGAGATATGCAATTACGAAATGGCGGCGTACTTATGAGACATAAACCAAATTTATCGACTATTTAATGACTATTCCCTCATTTAACAAGCTGTGATATTTTGAGGTGAATTTAATGAAAAATGCTGTTAAATCATTCACATTCTAAATCACATCAGCTTTTATTACCTGCGAAAGAATTTCAACTAAGAAAATTGTTAAGGTGCTTTTCTTGATTTTATAATTTAATTTGGAAATGTTATGACTAAACCAGCCTCCCAGTCCTTGTTATAAGACATCAGCTTATAAGAATGACATCTTATTTACACAATTTATATATTTTTGCCAAATATTACAGTATATTCTGTTTTATGGACAAAATTTAATTATCGCATCAAAACTTATCAAAAATATAAATTATAAGGATTTTATCAATATTTTCAACAAAAAGTAGATGATTATTAATTCCTAAAAAAAATTAAATAGCAAACCCGATTCTGAACTGGAAAGAAACAGAAAACAAGCAATAAAATTCTACTCCTGCTCAAAAACATGCGAGGAGTTTGAATCGGTCGATAGTCGAACATATCTACACCTATTTAGAGAGAAGGAAAATCACGGAAAATTTATGCTGAGAAAACAATAATCTATTTAGGGTGGATAAGACTGGAAGGTGTTAATATGTTAATATCTTAACGATTATCGAAGAAGAAAGTGGTATTTATACATATCAATACCACTTTCTGATCTCAAGCTTAAGTCGCTATGTTCACTTTTGAACAAATGCACAATGAAGGGATGAAGTCATCCCTTCTACGACAAAGCACAGGTTAATAAGGAGGCGGCCGCATCCGGCAACATCCAGTCAATGCGATCTTTTCTTTAATATGTGCTTAGGTTTTGAATTCAGAGTGTTCATTCTCCTAGAGAGCTTGCCATCCAAGGCTATTGCTAAATAGGAATAAAGTGTCACTGCCGACAGTTGAGTTGAACATAGATCGCCAGTGATCAAATACATGTTCGCATTATTGAATTAAGTATAACACGTGACCATAGACAAAAGGCATATATGGGATGTAGTGTGGGTATTATTGATCGCTATTCATATTTTATCGTATATACTATAGGGATCGCTATTTCTAATCTATTTTCTATCACTATACGGACGGCTATTCTCTACTCTATTAACAATACTGCTTCTCGATACAAATCACTATACAGCTTAGTTGTCGAGCGTCTATTATCGAACGTACTATTCGTGCGAGTGATATTCGAAGATCACACAAGAGAATGTTTCCCCGTTTAATACAATCTTAACATGTTCATGTCTAGAGTCAACCGTTATCTTCCACTCTTATCCATATAAACAACTCCTTGGTGAGGAGCAAGATCCACTCAACGGATTCTTCCCGCGAATTATTGCCCTGTGCTACGGACACCCAAGAGAATGTTTACCCGTTCATTACAATCTTAACATATTCAAGTCTAGAGACAACCTTTATCTTCCTCTCCTATCCATTTAAAGTAACCATCGGTGAAAAGTAATTTCCACTCAAACATATTCTTTCCGAGAAATATTGCAGTATGGAAAAGACTCGCAAAGGATTTCTTTCCTATTCAATAAAATCTTAACATGTTCAAGTCTAGAATCAAGCGTTGTCATCCTTTTCGATCCATATAAACGACCCATAGGTGAGAAATAAGTTCCACACAAACAGTTTCTTCCTTCGAAATATTGCCCTGTGTTACAGACACCCAAAAGAATGTTTCACCGTTCAGAACACTCTTAACATGTTCAAGTCTAGAATCAACAGTTATCTTCCCCTCTTATGCATATAAACACCCCATTGGTGAGAAGGATGTTCCAATCAAACGACTTCTTCCCGCGAAATATTGGCCTGTGTTACAGACACCAAAAGGAATGTTATCGAGTATACTACAATCTTAACATGTTCAAGTCTACAGTCAACTGTAACCTTCCCATCCTATCCAGATAAACAACACATTGGCGAGAAGTAAGTTCCACTCAAACAGCTTCTTTCCGCCAACAATTGCCCTGTGTTACAGACATCCAAGAGGATGTTTCCCCGTTCACTACAATCTTAGCATGTTCATGTCTAGAGTCAACGGTTATCTTCCCCTCCTATCCATATAAACTACCTCCTGGTGAGAAGACACTTCCTCTCAAAAGGTTCTTTCCTTCGAAGTACTGTCCTGTGTAACAGACCCCTAAGAGAATGTTTCCCCGTTCACTACAATCTTAACATGTTCATGTCTAGAGTCAACCGTTATCTTCCCATCCTATCCATATAAACTACCCCCTGGCGCGAAGCCATTTCCACTCAAACAATTTCTTCCTTCGAAGTATTGCCCTGTGTTACAGACACCCAATAGAATGTTTTTCCGTTCACTACAATCTTAACATGTTCATGTCTAGAGTCAACCGTTATCTTCCCCTCCTATCTATATAAACAAGCCCTTGGTGAGAAGTCACTTCCACTCAAACAGTTTCTTCCCGGGAAGTATTGCCCTGTGTAACAGACAACCAAAAGGATATTTCTCCGTTCACTACAATCTTGACATATTAAAGTCTAGTTAACCGTTATCTTCCCCTCCTATCCATATAAACTACCATTCTCGGAACGTTACTTAAAAACAAAAATAATAATAAAACAACCGATGATCCACATGGTGACCATCTCAGTTACTAGAATGGTCAAAGCGATAAGATTCTTACAGGAACACACATTCCAGTATATGAGACGTTATTCTTTGAACTGCAGCATTAATAAGATGTCTATGCTTAGCTACATTTAGAAGTCTGTTTCTAGTTTAAGCCAAAACTACACAAAATAATTCGGCACAAACAATTTTTAATATCTGTCTATATTTCTGTGATGAGTTATTATGTACTCTATTTACATTATTCGGATTATTGTCCTCATATTTACGCCATATTTATTACAATGTTGCGGCCTTTCAGTATCTGTCTATATTTCTGAGATGGGTTATTATATACATTACAGTGTAACCCGGATATAAGAGAGATTTTCTCTGGTCCTAAATTAGAGCCTGTGTTAATGTAAACAAAATAGACCAAGCCCGGATATAAGAGAAACCCGGATATAAGAGAATTCTCCGGTCGCGACAACTCTCTTACATCCGGGTTATACTGTATTTGCATTATTCAGACTTTGTCGTCATATTTATTACGTTTCGGCCTTTCAGTATCTGTCAATATTTCTGAGATGATGTATTATTTACACTGTTTATATTATACGGACTATTGTCCTAATCTTTGTTGCCATATATAATGCGAGAGGTTAGTCTGTATTAGAATATATCAGAACAACTATTATGAAGGAGAGTAGAAAATAAAAGAAAACGATTGACATTGGATTTACATTTTTGAAGATCAAAGATGGCTGGGAAGGAAGAATACGGAAGATATTTCCACAAGCGAGAAGTGCAATAGAAGTAACTGGTATCATAGACCTTACGGTAACATCGAGCCATTTCAACTGTAAATTGATGAGATCTGTCCACCAATCCAGCACTGGGCTGAAATTCATAGCAGCTAGATACCGTAACGAAAGGTATATAAGAATAATTACCATGAAAATATTTATAGAAAAGACATAGGGAAGATACATTACAACGGTGAGAAAGTAAATGAAACCGAGATGCGAAATCAGGACCAACAATATTGCATATTCTTCGGATTTAATGTCTCTAAATACATAGCAGGAACACCAGACCAGATGTGGCAGCATTATTCAAAGCAAAGATGATTGGTAGACTAATATGTAAGATAGATTCTGGCGAGGAAAAGTGTCCGACACAGTGAAACAACTTTCCTAGCAGCAGCCCTAACAATTGATTCAATATAATATTTCCGGTTTATGTCAACTAAACACTTTAGTTCAAGAAAGCGCAATGCGTCACACACCTGGAGGTTAGTATCAGATAATTAAATGAGAGAAGTTTCGTTTGTGAGGTGTTAAAATTAACTATGCGCTATTGTCTCATTTAATATCTGCCATTATTTGGAATTTGAGATGTTTGTATTCTTTATTAACAAGACAAAATGAAAGTAATCATTGAATTTGCGAATAAAATAATTTAAAATAGAAATAGTGAACGGACTAATTAAAATCATCCATAGAAATTTAATGACGATGGACAATGATAATAATATTGCTTATCATTGACATACGTGTATAATATTTCCATTTTATTTTCACTTTTAGGACATTGGACTGGCACAAGAAACACATTAAATGTAAATTAAAAACAGAACGTGTTTACTTTCCCCGTGAGAGTGTCACTATTTTAAGATGTGTGCCAATTGATCAGAACCTGATTATTTACTTGAATTATTTCGAGAGGATCAAATTGACATCCGACTGACATTGATGGATATGAGAAAATATCAAGTTTTTTAGAACTTGCTCCCATGTGGTGAGATTAAATTTACATTATACTCTCTATGATTTCCTGACAATCTTCAATTAACAACCAGAGTCGTGCTTTCTATCTATCTATCTATCTATCTATCTATCTATCTATCTATCTATCTATCTATCTATCTGTTGATGTTGTTTTATTCTTTAATGTCTTGATATATATTACCTATTATCCTGCTGGCTTTTTCTATTATTTTGTTTACAAGCCTCTAATTTTTTCTATGATTTCCCTGAGATTGCACATTCCACATATAATATAACATTTTTCCATCACTCACAAGTCCACATATATATATATATATATATATATATATATATATATATATATATATATATATATATATATATATATATATATAGTTAGGTAGTTAGTTAGTTAGTCAGAGAGATAGATAGATAGATATACAGATATATTGTATGTGTGTGCGCGCACTCGCGCATGTGGGTATAGCTTATTTTCAACTATATTGTTTTGTTTTGTCTATATAATAGGTATCTACACTGTTCATATATAAATATATATATATGTTTTTGTGGCAGAGTCAGTTAAGGCACGACAGCGTAAATGACGGTTCCGTATAGGATGCAGGTTCGAATCCTGTCAAAGGACGAATATTTTCTATGAAAATTTCTCGAACATTCAGGCCGGTAAATGTTATTTAATACTGTTTATTATAAACAGAGCATACTTGTATCTATAAAAAGAATGTTAAACATAAAAATGTCTTTAATAAATTGTTGGACTTTGTCCTATTCTTAATGTATATAAATATATGTATATTTAGGCAGTATATTTCCTTACAAGCATGTTTGAAGGATTAAAAACTGAAATAAATAAACATAATACGTCTAAATTATGTAACCAAACATGATTAAATGAATATGTACACACAGACACACACATATATATATATATATATATATATGTGAAAATAAAAGGTAGATAAAAAGATAGGTAGATAGATAGTTAATTAGACATACACATATATGTATTTTAAGATATGTTTATGTATATACATACTTTTTATAGATACACATATTTAAGTAAATGTTCTGTTATGGTATTGAACCACATTTACTGGCCTGAATGTCCGAAAATTTACATAGAAAATATTCGTCCTCCGGGAGGAATCGATCCTGTATCCTATGCGGAACCGTGATATAGGGTACAGGTTCGATTCCTGTCGGATGATATATATTTGTGAATTGGTTGGGGTGTCTCTACGCTGACACTTTTTGATATTCGTTCTAATCTTGAAGCTTCAGCCAAAGAAAGAGATCTGGAAGAGAAAAATACCTTTGTGATTGAATTAAATTCTTTAAGTGATGATTGTGGTCAAGCGCGAAACAAACTGTAGCCGTTTATATACACTCTATCCCTAATATTGAGCACTTTGACCCATAAATATAGCATACATTAAAACAATATATTTACCATATATACGTGTGAGTATTTGTGTGTGTGTGGTGTAGATTTTGGGTGATTATATGAGGTGTGAAATTGCACATGCATACATACATACATGCATAGATGCATATATATATATATATATATATATATATATATATATATATATATATATAGCATAATTAGAAGTCAATCTGAAATATCAAATATATATATAAATAAATACTTTCATAAAAAATATTATTAAATTTTTTAATTTGCAACATAATATATATATATATATATATATATATATATATTATATATATATATATATATACATATATATATATATATATATATATGTATATATATATATATATATATATGTATATATATATATATATATACATATACATATATATATATATATATATATATATATATATATACATATATATATATATATATATATAATATATATATATATATATATATATACATATATATGCATATATATACATATATATATATATATATATATATATGTATATATATATATATATATATATACATATATATATATATATGTATATATATATATATATATATATATATATATATATATATATATATATATATATATATATATATATGGGGTTTATTTGACGTAAAACAATTAGGTAAGCTTTTATTTTTTGTGGTTTATGATAATTTTTTCCTGTTATATATATATATATATATATATATATATATATATATATATTTGTGTGTCCGCTTTGTGCGCATGCGTGCTTATGTGTTTTAGTAATTGTGCATTTACTGTACACATATTCAGACTTTCTTAAGACCACTAGAATTCGTGCGATTATGAATAGAATAATAATTTGTTGGTATATTTGTATACACACATCTATAAGTATTATTTTTTACATTTATGTATATGCTGACATGTGCGTAAGCCCAATGCCCTCAGCTAATCATTTCCTCACAAACACTTCCCGAATTTCTATATAAATAATTTTCAATTCTACACTTGACCTTTGTAAATTCTGCGCAGAATACATATCGAAAAAAAAAATGAATAACATATCAGATTATTGTCTGGAATCAGAATACTTTCAAAAGACATATTTCACTTCTCATGCGATGTTTCGGGTCGCAGACAGCAACTGAGAATTGGTTGGGGTGTCTCTATGCTGACACTTTTTGATATTCGTTCTAATCTTGAAGCTTCAGCCAAAGAAAGAAACGTGGAAGAGAAAAATACCTTTGTGATTGAAAAAAGAGTTGTTATAGGCAGAACAAAGATTTCGTCCAACAAAATGCCACTGCGTTAGCCATTTTTTTTAAAAGCCACTAATTCTGAAGATATTCTTCATTTCTTTTCACATATCTTCTTAAAAGCCATGTGAGTTCTATAGGTGAGATATCTTTGGTGGCTGATAATAGAATCTAAACCCGAAGACAGTGGCTCACCTGGCTGATTATCTTTTTTTTTTAACATATAGAGGAAGTAAATGCATCTTTCCTCACAAATATATCAATTCTCCAAGCAGTTTTTGTTCTATTTAGTATGCGGAAATAAGTATGAGGATGGAAACAAGATATAAGGAAACTGCTGGAAGCAAAGACAGCAAGAATGACCTGACAAACAAATCCGAGAATTGTTTTATTGGTATACGTTATTTATATAGACATAAATATTTAAGTAAATGGTTTATTTATAATAAACAATATCAACATTTACCGACCTGAATTTCCGAGAAAATATGCCTCCTGCAACAGAAATCGAACATGTATCCAACACGGAACCGTCATTCAGAACTTTTGCTAATGGTTTATTGAATAAAGTGCTTATCTGTTGTTTATCGCTTCAATCGTGTTCACGGATGATGCAACATTTGGATGCGATGGAATAACAAATTTCCACAACCAATATTTGTCGGCCACTCGGAATCCCCATTCTTCAATACAGGGAAGACATCAGCATTAGTTTACGATTATTGTGTCGGTTAGAATTGTAGGTGACTGTCTGGTTGGTCCATATGTTCTTCCAGCAATTCTTACAGTAGTTTCCTTCAGCACTTTATTTTTTTTATACTTACACGTCACAATAAATGCATAAAATTGTCATCACTAACAAAATCAATCAGAGGACAAAACGCATAGTTTTCCTTTCACTTACAACTGTTCTGAATTGTTCGTGACCTCTCCAAGAATGTGTTCCTAAATAAACTAATATTTCCTAGAATTTTAAGATGTAGATGACATCAGCAAATATTTGAACTTCTTTATATGTTCTATACAGCTGCAAAATTACATTCAATCATATATGCATTTGAGTAAAAGTCTCTGCCTTTTAAATAGTGCAATTCTACGTATTAAAAAGGTGTGGGTGTGTTTCTTGAAGAGTTCGGGACCAAGGTGTACTTTTGCCTACTCAGTGACGGAAAACTTTGCATCAATTTACTCCTGTCGTAAATACATATGTAAAGTTGTCATGCTTTGAAGCACAAATAGGCTAACGTAAACTATATAAGAAAATAACCGTTTTTCTTAATAATTCTTCGGGTTTTTTAAATATATATATATATATATATATATATATATATATATATATATATATATATATTTAAAAATATGATTCCTTCGCTACATAAGAGTTCTCATGTTTCAAAAACGAGAGCCGTAACCATCCAAATAATTATTAAAATTAAGTTGAATTGTGGTGTTTAGTCCCGTTTCATCTTCAAGCGAAATTTTAGAATAAGCTATCTGTCAACTTTGATTATATATATATATATATATATATATATATATATATATATATATATATATATATATATATATATATAAATCAAAGTTGATCTTTCATATATCCCCAATTTAATGTCATAATTATAATATCCAGGTTAACTATGTAAAGCCTGTTTCCTTCAACCATCTCCTTACTACCAACTTACTCGGAATGCAACATGGAAATGGATAAATTCTTTAGCAAATTTTGGACTAGTGTCAAAGTTAAATTATACATTTCTAATTCTGTCGCAAACGCTATCTATACACGGGGATTAAATAAAACTGTTTTATTTCACATTGGCTTAAATAGATCTATGACCCACTATATGAGGTCATTTTGAATTTTGTTTTGTCACACGCACACACACACACGTATATATATATATATATATATATATATATATATATATATATATATATATGAATATTCTTTTTATTTTATCTATTAGTAGTTTTCCGGCATTATTATAAGACTAGATGGACATCAAATTTTTAAAATCCTTAACGTACATTTAAGGCGTATGATATTGCTGTCAAATTATTATTCATATATTTTCACCCAAGTAGATTTCTTTACATTTTAAGTAAAGCACATTTTTTACATGGACATTTTGGTTAAACTCATTAGTTTCAAACGACATCGTTGCCAACGTTTTCTTCCTTTTTATGTCTGACAATAATTATAAACATTTTTTTCCTCCCTTCCGTCCCCATCTTTCGTCCGATGATGTCCTAAAGGACGAAACGCGTCACATTTATTTTTTCAGCTTGTTTACATTATATATATATATATATATATATATATATATATATATATATATATATATATATATATATATATATATGCGTTGATAATATTAGTGGTTGATATACATACACACGCGCGCACACACACATTTATATATAAAATATATACATATATATACATACATACATACATACATACATATATATATATATATATATATATATATATATATATATATATATATATATATATATATATATGTAAATATGTATATATAAATTTGCAAAAGCACAGAATCCAGGTAGAACCTAGTATCCAGAATAGAGGAAGAATATAATTATATTAGAGTAAGAATATAATTATATTAGTGTTTAAGCTTTTATTTATCATATATATATATATATATATATATATATATTATGTCGATTAATTATAATGAACGTCTTACTTCTCAGACAAGGAAGAATTTTCCGTTAGAAATGGAATTGTCTGAACTTTTATTTCGAGGAAAGTGCAATAACGGTCTTAATCATTCGAAAGATGTAATTAGTAGCACCTCATGAAGTAGACAGTATATATATATATATATATATATATATATATATATATATATATATATATATATATATATAAAAATTAATTGATTTACACAGTTCTAACCATGTTTCAAAAATGGAAGCTAAAAGCTCAGAATTTAATTTTGTAATTAAATTAAAGACATTAGTTCCATTTCCTCCTCAAGCAAATTCAGGAGGATCTTTTTAAAATTACTGGGTTTTAAAGACACAGCTAAAATCATAATTCATGTTTCCAAGGTTACAAATAAAACCACTTTCACTAGACTAGGGGTGTCTGCGCGTTCATTATGTCTATATTTAGATGTATCAGTTATTTGCTACGGTTAGGAGTTGGGTAGGGATGTATTTTTCAATGAAATCTAACATCCGTTAAATGCATGTCGTCTGGATTTTAAAATGTTTATTGTTAACGGCAAAAATTCTCACGGAATTTTCTCCCCATTTTTTATATTTAAAAATTTTTGGTGAGTGTTTAGGTTAGAATTCGCTTTATTTAACTACGATTTGAAATTTTTCACTTTTAATTTTTAATATACTATATTTGTTTTAAGAACAATTGAATGTATTAGAATCCCTTACAGTATGTAGAGTTATTTTCACTTCAATTATAAATATGTATGTTATTAGGTTACAATTTCAAAAATAGCTACTTACTTTCACTGATTTAGTAAACTTTTATTTTTTATATAAACTAGTGATATATTGTTTCTCATGTAAGTACAAAGGACATGGGTCATTCAAAAGCTTACATCTTCTAGCTTTTCATATAATTTTCATTTTACTTTGGTTGTTTTATTGGATTCTTTTAAGTTCGTGTAGTACTAATAGGGAGGTCTTTAGGTTAGAAAACGTTTTATTTAATTTCAGTTTAAAAGAAGTTTTTGTTAGGATTCATTTTAATTAACTACAATTTTACTTACATCTTTAAAATATTTTCATTGATCTTTCTTTTTATATATATATATATATATATATATATATATATATATATATATATATATATATATATATATATATATTAGTTATAGTGGGGATTTTTTGAAATATACATTATACTTTATTTTCCATATTTTAGTAATACCTGTTTTCCGGTCCCGAGCACTTTTACAGGCAAAGAGTGGATATTTACACATATTAGTAAAGGAATGAATTTTCCTTATGTTTTCGATGTTTAACCATTGTCTTTTTTGCGTAGTAATAACCGAAATGTTTTTACCTCTACTGGCAAAAGTGTTATAAGCATGTTAGAAAGTCAATGACAGATGTGACAATGACATAAGAGGGACGCAAAGACGCGCAAAACCGTCGTTTTTCTATAAAATCAAAAAAAGGCATACTACTAAATATAAAAGAAAACGATTAAACATCGAAAACTTATGGAAAATTCCTTGCTTTTATTAATATGCTGAAACAACCACTCTTTCCTTGATGAAGATCGCAAGACAGCAAACTGTTGCAGCAAAACATGGAAAATGAAGTATAATATATATTTTTAAAAATCCATATTATAACCAAAATCTTTTGCGTTTATTTTACTTCCGTTTTAATGTACTTTTCTCTCGTTGAAATGATTATAACATCTTCCATATATATATATATATATATATATATATATATATATATATATATATATATATATATATATATATATATATATATATATATATATATATATATATATAGTGAACAATAAGAAAATAAAAATTAAAATCTTTAGACATGCTGGGTTGTAGATTAATATTCTTTCGTTTTTTTTTTATTATTATTCCATTTAGATCGACTAGTTTCGACCGAAATGGCCATCATCTGGAGAAGAAATATTTCTGCTTGCTGGTAGCAGTGAACTACAGAAATGAATGTCTTGATAGAGAAAATGAACTTTTGTCTGTAGTTTTCATTTGTTTTTTTATTTTTTTATATTTTATCATTTTAACATGAATCTTTTAGCAATCCTTGTGTTAGTCAAACAGTCACTTTTAAGTTGTTATTTGAGATAAGAGCTGGATAGATACATATTATTCTGAATTCTCTGGTCAGTTTGACAGTTTTATTGGACCTGGTGAGGGGATGTGTCTCTGTTTAGTGTTTGTGTGTGTGTTATTTGGTTCTTAGGGAGTGAGTGAGTATGGTATGTGTAAGCGTGTGTATTGCTGTAGGTGTGTGTTATCATTTGGCTCATTAGGGAGTGAGTGAGTATGATGTGTGTAAGTGTGTATATTCGTGTGGGTGTGTGTATATGTGTGAAGACTCCACACCTTCGTTAGCATGTCTGTCTTGTGTGGGTGAAAAATGTGGGTAGGTTTTGATTTGTTGACTATCTACATATTGTTAAATTTATGATTTAGCCCGGCTGGGTATTTTGTTTTTAGACGTTGTATCCACTTATTTTCATGGGACTCTAAAATCTTTCTAATGTTATCTGCTCTGAACTTTTCTATTCTCTCAGTTATAGTGAATTTGGCATGGGTTTTGAAATCATGTTTTTCCAGGCGGAAATGTTGTTCTACAGGTAATAATTTTTCATATATTTATATATATATATATATATATATATATATATATATATATATATATATGTGTGTGTGTGTGTGTGTGTGTGTGTGTGTTTATGAGTGTATGTGTGTTTGGTCATAAATCCCTCCTTTATACAATTTCCATTCAAGACAATTGGCGAGGTACTTCGATTGACATTCTCATGTCATTTTTCTTGTGTTGATATCAGTTTTTTTTCTTTTCTGGGCGCAAAGAGTATAAACATTATCCCAATTTTCTATATATCCGAGCGCTTACGGTTTTTCTATTAGCTATTATCAAAGATAGTTTTATTTTTTTTATTTTTGACAGAATTTCTTGATATTTTATACATGTTTATAGAGCGACCAAGAATTTTTTCCAAACATGGTCAGAAAATTGTTGCGGTGTTTTTTGTTGATGTTATTGCGTGTTGACTTTTACTTTTTATTATTGTTAGTGATTCCATTATTTTTAGCCATTTCTACATTTCGGATGAGGTAATTATATTTGTATTTTCTAAAAGTATGATGAGCATGAACTTTGGTTGTTTTTTATGTTCAAAATGTTTTTGTGTGAATTCGAATTGTGCTCTGTGTGTGTATGTGTGCGCGTGTGTATTACTATTAACACTCCTTTTAAGTAAGTACAACAGACTAATTATTAAACAACCTTCAGTACTATCTATCTGTCTATCTGTTTATCTATCTAATCATGGCCAGATTCAAAATGGAGTTCCAGAATTTAGAAGGGGTAAATTTGTTTTTAGGGATAGATATTTGTTCTCATTTTGAAAACATTTGTCTGTGTTCTGGGCTGTCCTTTTTCACCGATCCCTGTATCACGTGTGAGAAGGAAAGGGATTCTATTTTGGACTAGATTATCTATATTGATGCCTGTATGAGTATTCTTTCTCTGCTTTTACTAGTATATATATATTTTGGTTGGAATTGTTTGTTTATTTTTAAGCAACTTTCATCATCGATATTTGTCATATACATTTAGAACAGCATAGGTAGTCGGGAGACTGACCGTTTTCAAACGGAAAAAATCGCTGTTAATTGAGCGAACTGTGAACATTAACGGATTTAATTATTTATAAAAAATGTTCTCTTAAACCGTTCGTCAGAGAGCTAAATAAGTTTTCTTTTCCTCGTATTGATGGATTTTTCTTTTCTAAATTTTTATTTGATGCAGTGAGTTAACTTATCATCTGTATTATATCTTTATTTCATGTTTTCTCCATATTGGTTTATATTGATGTTGGAAATCTCCAAATGATGTGTGTGTTTTTTTTGTCATCTTGTAAAGTTCTTTGTTAGTAATTCTCTAGCTCCTGCTTCATAAAGTGTTAAATTCCTTCAAACCATGAGGATCCCATTGTGTCAATTCGTTTATAATCACTAATCTAAGAAAACCACGGAATATAGCTGTTAGCTTAGAAATTTCTACGAGTTAGACACCAGTTACAGCATCCCGAAATATGTTTAGATCGGACGATGCTATTTAAATATCTGACTCAAGTATATTTTATTTTAGCGGTGTCTACGCTCATGAGAATGAATATTTTAAGGCCTGAATTCCCAAACATCTAGCACGATAGAAGCAGCTCCGTTTCCTAAATCCTTTCTGGCCTTGTGCCGGACTAAATCAACCTCAATGAATAGATAGATACGTACTTATCACGCCTCTGTGGAATACTGTTATCTGGTCAAATAAATTGCGTCTCTGTTTTTCATAGCGAATCTATCTGAATGATCTGTTTTGAGACCCGTTTTGAATTGACCCTCCATCGACCCCGACGACAACGAATCCAAACTAATCCATTTAGATTTGCAATAAACATTGTAAATATCTCAATTACAATTAGGTCCTTGTCAGAAAAACCGACGCTTTCTCGTGATCTCGTCATAGGATTTTCTCGCACCATCATTCTTGACCGTCCACGTAATGTGTTTTTCTTGTGTTCCTGCCAGGAATTGATGGCACGGCGTTGGCGTCGATGGTTTGGCAGAAAGAGGGAAAAAAAGAGAGTTGGTCACGGGGGCAGGCGGTGCTAATGGTGAAACAGACACAATGAGAATTTAGCAACAATACTTTTATCTCGTCTCTGCCTTCCTGTCTTCTTTTTATTGCAATCATTTCTTCCTTCCCAAATGTCCATTCATCCATCCGGTATCAATCTTTTCCCATCCACGTCTTTCGTTTATCCATCCATCTATCGTAACATTCATCTAGTAGATTCTACCCATTTGTCTTTGTATTTAACTCTTTTCCCTCGTCTCGTCTTATCTCGTTTCTTCTATTCTTTTCTCGTCCAAATACCTCGAGATCCTGATACGTTTTTTTTTACTCAGATGAAATGGACAGCCCCTTCTTGACCAAGTGCCCAATACGGATCTGATTTGTGGCTTCCACTGTTAAGGGTTTCAGCTTAGTCAATAAATTCAAATGATTGAAGGATAAGTTTTGTTTTATTATTTACTCTATTTTAGCGCGTATTTTAACTTTGTGAATCATTAGCATGGTCTTGTGCCAAACTAACCCGATGAAATATCTAAACTTTTTAACTAAGTTTTGCAAAAGTTTACTAATGAGTTCAATGATGGAGTAAAGGCTAGCGGCTCAGATAGAGGAATCGAAGAGCCCAGTTCGAATTCCATTCGAATCTATTACATTCACTTACTTACTAATAACCTTGGGGAAGGTATCAATCCCCTTTTTCTCCCCTAGTTATGAGTAAATAAACAAACCGAGTCCTATAGACTTGGATGGCAACTGGTCTACCTCAGAAAGAAATGGCAGCATACTGCGGGAAAAATCTGCTTCGTCAGTCATTTATCGAAAGATACATGATCGCCTAAACGTGTATCACGCATGGCACATAACTGACTGACTGAATAATAGGTGGCCATACGTATACTAGGGCGGCAATCCAATCCCTGGTGCAGACGCCTACTCAGGTACTTTTTTAATTATTCCACACATACAGAGATCACCTGTGGTTTATACTGCAGCTATGCTGAGCGGACCTTTGTTACAGTTCCTGGGATCGAGCAAGTTATCTAGCGTGGTCAACAGTCTGTGTAACGCAAAGACGCTCAAAACCGCGGTTCCGTCTACGTAATTTCAGGCAATTTCTACGCTGGGATCGCCACCCTCAGAATGATAACATGAAGAAGTCAACATTCTGACAAATCAACATGGTGAAATTCGAATTCCTGGTCAGAAACCAAATTTTCTACCGACACAGACACGTTCCCGTGTAGATTGAGTAGGGTGCAGCATTAAGTAGCATTCAGAATTACTGTCTTTGTGCATATTCCGATTGTCTCTGCTTAGCAGGAAAGATTTGCATTTATACCTTATATTTACCTGAACCTAGGTAGATTACTAAATCGAGTTTCTTTTTCATTTTTTTTAGTGGTTTTAATACTTACATAATAAAACGAAGTCTCATCATTATTGGTTTTAATTGAGTGAGTGATACGATATTTACATCTTATCAACCATTTATCAGTTATTTAAAGCCAGCAAATATTTTCAGATTGTAACAAAATTTTTAAGCTAATAATGAATTAATAGCTGGGAGGAGGAAACATTATCCATGGCTATTTGCACGTAAGTGTATATAACGAATCCAACTGAAATATGAAACCGAGTCTCAGATTAAAAATTCCGTGCCATTTTCAGTTACACCATCTGCACATCCAAGGTTACAGCACCTAGTATTTCAATGCGTTTACCCATTTAGTTACTGACCAGGCTCGACGTTACTTAACTTAAGTGATCGTACGGGAAACGGTGTTGTAAAGCAATATGGCCATAAGTCTATCGTGATTATAGTTTACGTAAATCACTGGGTATGACAATTTTTTTTTCATTTTATTCAGCTATGTTTAGGTAATTGTATCCTATAGTTATTTCAAAGAATTCATTTTTTTTTTTTTAGGATGTTTTAATGTTTCGATATATTTTCCCCGATATTAATTCTAACAGTTGTGTTCCGAAATATTTCATCTGTTTATTGTATTTATTTTCTATTCTCATTCTTTCTTTCTTATGTTTATCATATTTTCGGATTTCTACAACAGATTTTCTGCAACAGCTTTGTGATGTCAACGAACACTCGTTGCCACTTTCGTAATGATTGTTGTAGTAGAGACATTATAATCGCCGATACAACTATAGTAATGCCGTTGAACAATATTGGTGTCAGGCGTATGCTAATAACACTCACATTAATAATACTTGATCAATAATACTCGCTCGAAAAGTAACCACTGTATAGTAATCCATATAGTGATCCGAATAGAGAAATAAAATCGCAAACCGTAAATATTAGGTTGTCTCAAAAGTTCGTAAACACTTGCAAAACATTTAAATTTTACTCGCCAAGTAATAAAAAAAACAACAAAAATTATTCCTCAAAATAAAGACCACCATTTTCCAAGACTTTCTGCCATCGATCTGCAAGCTTTCGGATCTGGTGAAAGTACCATTCGGCCGGTTTCGAATCAAAGAATTCTTGACACGCTTCCTCGACTTCATCAAAAGAGTCGAATCGACGGCCCTTCAGTTAGTATTGCATTGAGCGGAAAAGACCGTAATCTGATGGAGCACAGTCAGGACTGTAGGCTGCATGTGGCAAAACCTCAACGCTGTCCAGCTCTTCAAACTTGTCTTTGGTCTTCCTGGCGGTGTGTGGCTTGGCATTGTCCTGCTGCATCAAAGCGTGCTTTCGGTTGATCAGAGCCGAGTACTTTTGCTTCAACTTTTCGTAGACCCTCTCCAGTTGCTGACAGTAAAGTTCGGCACTGATTGCACAACCATTCGGAACCAACTCAAAATGCACGATTCGTTCAAAGTTCCACCAAACGCACAACATGACTTTCTTGCCGAATCGATCTTGCTTTGGAACCGACGGTGTCTCTTGCCCTTTCTGAACCCATCGCTTGTTTCGATTGTGCTGGACCAGATAGACCCATTTCTCGTCCGATGTCACAATGCGCTTCCAAAAACGCTCGTCCAATGGATTGCTGAGCAATTGATGGCAAATTTCAACTCGTCTGTTGGCTTGTGCTTCGGTGAGGTCGTGCGGATCTTGACGAGGCTTTTTGTGAACAAAATCAAGTTGCTTCAAGTGTCGGTGAATTGTCGATTTGCCACCTCCAAGCTCATTAGCCAATTCTCGATAAAGTAAAAAAAAAAACAATTAAAAATTACATAAAATTTCAATTTTTCGCAAGTGTTTACGAATATTTGGGACAACCTAATAATAATAGAGGATAGAATACGCTGATTCCCATATATGCATTACCTTTGCCATCACGTAATCTACTTATTCAAAATGGGATCGCCTATGTTTGCTCTCTAGCGATCTATGTTCAATCCCCAGTGTCGGCAGTGACACTTTATTCCTATATAACAATTAGTTTTTTTTTTTTTCTTTCTACGATCTCATAATTCATTCTCTTCTTCAAGCGTTCATCACAGTTTTTAGTTTCTTCTATTGGATTTTTTTTTGTTTTTTTGTTGTTTTTTTTTAAATTTTCCTTTTAGCAGTCTTTCTCTATTTTTCTTCATCAATTCACACCCCGCCATTCGTTAGCTCCCTTCAAAATTTTATTCTAAATTTATCCTGTTCACACTCCTCCCGATTATTGAACAGAAGTTTATCCCTTGTATATTATTTAGGATTTGGTTCCCGGATCATTCTAATATATTTCCATTGTCTTTCACTCCCAGTAGCCCTTTGCGTCTTAGCGGCATTTTCCCTTTGCTTTGGATGAATTGATTTAAACAGATCTATTCACTAAATCGTTATATTACTTTACCCTTCATCTTTCCTTTATTTTTCCTCCAGAATCTCCCCCTACATACTTTCTTTTTCTATTTTCATTCCATTCATCTTTGCTTCCTGCTTCTTTTCCTATATTTCTCCTCTCTGACTTTTTGATCCGTTCATTTAAATCATTTTACTCATTGTCTTCCTGATTACGACCAAGACACGTTGGGTTCATTAGTAAAATTTGTATCACTAAAAGCATTATTATCTTAAAAATAATTGCATGCAAAATATTTAGATATCAGCATTTAATAACGCTTAGAGTTTGATATGCCGGTAAACAAAGACAACAACCCAAGCAAATGTCTTCCGATTTTTTAAAATATTTTTCTAGCTCTCTTATTTTGCTGCCTTCTCTATTTCTTTTCTTTGGTCCATCTCCTTTTCTGTTACCATCTTCACGCGTCGGTTTTTTCTTCTACTGATTCCCTTTTTCGATTTTCTCCATTTTCCCCTAAGATCTCTTCCCGTTTTCTTCTTGATTCCTTTATTTGTCTTCTCAAAATTCTTCCTCTTTTACTCATCCTATTTCCATCGCACTATTTCCTCTTTTTCTTACCCGTTCCTTTATTTTCATCCCCTCCTTCTTTTTTTGTCTCGTTCCTCTCCATTTTTTTTCTCTTTCTTTCTCATAGTTTCTTTCTTTTTTTCACTATCTTTCTTTCATCGATCTTTTTCGTTTTCCCTTTCTTTTTTTAATAAATAGTCATTTTCTTTACAACTACTTTCTTTTTTCTTCTTCTTTTACACCTCCTTATCATCTTGATTTACATTTCCGCCATTTTTATTCTCTTGTCCTTTTATAGATATCCTGCTCTTTGATTTCCATCTTTTTTTCCATTCTAGTTTTCTTTTTCTGGCAGTTTATGCCCCATTTTCTCTTTCTTTTCTGTGTTTTTTCTCTTTCGTTGAATTTGTCTTGATTTTCCTTCGAATAAATTTTAATTTGTATTTCCGTTATATTTATTGATGTTATCTTCTTTTTCTTCTTGTTCTTTTTATTATCCTATTTCTTCATTACCAGAATTTTCTTCCTCATTCACATAAATCATCTTTCCTTTTACAGTGTGAGTTTTCTCATTCATTCCACTCACATCGTCTCTTCGTCGCCCTAATTTACCCTTTCCACATTCTTGCTTCCTCTTAATTCTTCAATATTTTTCGAAAACCTCAAAAGAAATGAACAAATATAAAACATTTTCAGAATATTTCCATTTGTCATGTTTAGGAATTTGTTCACTTTCAGAAGTTCCATTCCTTATCGCTTCCCTAGTTGTTGTTTTTTTTTCTAAGGATCTTTCTTCACAGTTTTATCATCCGATCACTCAGTTTTCGTCATCGTCTTCATCATTTTAAAACTTTTCTATTTTCTTTGAAATTATTGATATTTCATCCACGTTTTTCAGAGTGCCAGCTTTTGCTCATTGTCAACGTTTTCGGGTCATGTTTATAACAAATTTGAATTGACCTCAGGGATTATTAGTTCGAACCCGAGTAAAAGTGATTCGTTAATTTTAAGAAATTTCATCATTTTTCTTGAACTAAATATTTATTCTTCTAAATATTGGGTTATTTCATATTTTCCTATGCATTGCTTGGAAAATTATGCATTTAATTTAAACAATTTAATTTACATTGTTCCAGCTAAGGTTTATGAAGCCAGGATATTCAACTATTGGTTAAAAATGTTTTGCGATTCGTCACTGTTTAGTTTATAGTCAAATAAAAACACAATCATGTGTAATAAATGGTATTAGAGGTTGCATGAAGAAGTAGAAAACTTTCTTAGAAACAAAGAGAAAATTCTAGTCTTCTATGTATTATAAAGCCTCTTATATATTAGTAGATACTATACAATTTTCGCATATATTTTTTTAATTGCTTCACCACAAGGTAGACAATAATTCAACGAGAATGGCGGCGGCGGTTACCGAGAGTAGAAGTAAAAGAAATTTTAGATTACAAAAAATAGTTAGGATTGAGAGATGGGCATAAAATGAAGAGGGAAAAAATGTAGAAGAAAGCCATCGGGGTTGCATTTAAACTTTTACATTTTTGAAAATTGTATTTATCAAGGAAGCAAGAATATTGGAAGAAAAGGCGACAACTACAAGAAATCGATCTGCTAGAGTAGAAGTCGTGGTTGCATTTAGCTAGTTCACCAGTAAAACCGTGAGACCTAATTGCCAATCAAGTAGCACGCTGAAATTCTTGTAGTCAGGCCACCAGGGAAAAATCATTTCAGAACAGTTGGCATAGAAATATTTATAGAAAACTTTTGCGATGTCAACGAACACTCGGTGCCATTTTTGTAATGTTCGTTGTGGTAGAGACTTTCTAAAACGCAGATACAACTTGTAGAACGCTGTTGAACAATGCTGGTGTCAGACGCGTTCAAATATCACTCGCACTAATAGTACTGAGTCGGTAATAATCGCTAGAACAGTAATCCGTATAGAGATCAGAATAGAGAAATAGTACACAGAATAGTGTAGAGAATATCGATCCGAATAGTAATAGAGGATACAGCAGAAATAACGATTCGAAAAGTAATAGAAATTAGAATTTAGAATAGCGGTGCGTAGCGTTATTACAAATAGTAATGGGATTAGAAATAGTGCTCCGAATAGTAATAGATGATAGACTAGAAGTAACGATACAAATAGTAATAGAGGATAGACAAGAAGTAGCGATAGAATAGTAATAGATGTTACATTAGAGGTAACGATCCAAATAGTAAAAGAGGATAGCCTAGAAATAGCGATCCAAATCGTAACCGAAGGTAGAATAGAAGTAAAGATCCAAATAGTAATAGACCAAAGACTGGAAGTAACGATCCGAATAGCAATAGACGATACACTAGGAGTAAAGATCCAAATAGTAATAGAGGTTAGACTGGAAGTAGCGATACAAATAATTATAGAATGTAGACTAGAAATAGCGATCCGAATAGTAATAGACGATAGACACAAAGTAGCGATCAAAATATTAATAGAGGATAGACTAGAAATAACGATCAAAATATTAATAGAGGATAGACTAGAAGTAGCGATCCGGTTGTAATAGAGGATAGACTAGAAGTAGAGCTCCGAATAGTAATAGATGATAGACTAGAAGTAGCGATCCAAATTGTAATAGACGATAGTCTAGAAGTAGGTATCTAAATAGTAATAGACTGGAAGTAGCGATCCAAAGAGTAATAGAGGATAGACTAGAAGTAGAGCTCCGAATAGTAATAGACGATAGACTAGAATAACGATCCAAATTGTAATAAACGATAGTCTAGAATTAGAAAGTAGAATAGAAGTAGCGATACAAACAGTAATATACGGTAGACCAGAAGCAGCTAACTAAATAGTAATGGAAGTAGCGATCGAAATAGTACTAGAGACTAGAGTCGAAGTAGCGATCCAAATGGTAATAGAAAATAGAACAGAAGTAACGCTCCGAATAGTAATAGACGATAGACTAGAATTAGCGATCCAAATAGAAATAGACCATAGACTAGAAGTAGCGATCCAAAGAGTAATAGAGGCTAGAGTCGAAGTAGCGGTCCAAATAGAGGCTAGAGTCGAAGTAGCGATCCAAATAGAGGCTAGAGTCGAAGTAGCGGTCCAAATAGAGGCTAGAGTCGAAGTAGCGGTCCAAATAGAGGCTAGAGTCGAAGTAGCGATCCAAATAGTAAGAGAGGCTAGAGTCGAAGAAGCGGTCCAAATAGTAATAGACGGTAGACTAGAAGTAGCAATCCATATAATAATAGACGATAGTCTAGAAGTAACGATTCAAGTCGTAATAGAGGCTTCTACAAGTATTTTCAAGGCAAGTGTTCCGACGAGCTACTTTTGCTGGTTCCCGGACTACATGAATTTAAACGAGCTACCAGGCTGGCATCTCGGTTTGACACTTTCACTGTCAACATGGTTAAATGTAACAGGCACTTCAACTCAAATATCTTCTTCTCTCGCACTTCCCGTCTATGGGACTCTTTTCCTCTTATTCGCTTCTCTGATGACTATAATCTTCAAATATTCAAGTGCATTGTCAATCGATATCTGACGCCCTGAGCTTGTTCCACGTCCTTCTGTGTATCCTTTGCTCGAACACGTCTCTTTACACTTGTTCTCAATCATCTTACCTCCTTCTGTGCTAGTGGCTTTCCCAACTTGCCTGGAGTGAATTGCCTTAAAAAATAACAAAAAAAAAAACAACAAAAAAATCTCTTTATCCTATCTTCTAGTTAAGAAATTAAAAGAGAACGATAAAAGTAGCGTTGGTAACTCTATACTAGTTACATAAACGCGTACAACCTTAAACAACCAAACGAGAACCAGCTAAACATAAACATATACAATATAAAATATGTATATTCGCTATGATTGTATTTTATAATACGATACTAATATATGAATATTACATTCATTATTTGTCGGCTGCAGTTAAGTAAAACATCGGTTTTATCAAAGTCATGTAAAATATAGCTGTTCTTTTTTACTACAGTAAATGGATATATTTGATCAAGGGCGTAGCCAGAGCCAGCAGGACATAGACTAATTTTATATCTCCTATATGATGCGACTCCCTTAAAGTTACCTTCACTATTACGTCTTCAAAAGTTGCAAAAGTTAGCCATGTATATATGGTAACTCTAATCTACCTTTAAACTCTACGGATTAAATATCTGTAATTATTTATTGAATGAATCCACAGTATTTAATATATTTTTTTCAACATTTTCTCTCCCACTAAATTTTCTCTCACTGCCTTATATTATTTGAGATATCTAGCACGTGACCTCTTCAAAGGAAATGACTGCTCTACTGTCTCCACACGAATGGAAGAGATATACCGAGGAATAGCATGGACAGAACATCTGAGGAAAGATGAAGATTTATTGGAAAGTCTAAAGAGAAACTTAGATTTACAACCAGAAAGTCACGGATGATATTTATTGGAGCTGTAAACAAAAAAAAAAAAAAAAAAAATACAGGAGAGAGCTATCCTACTGATCGAGCTTGGATGAATGAAAGAAAAAAACAAACCCAAAATGATGTGAACGATTTAAACGTTACGTAGACTAACAAATACTAGGAAGATATGGAGAACCCTTGTCGTATATATTTGGAAAAAGGCGCATACATACAGAGAACGATGTGTGGCAATGAATATTTAAATCCGTTAGGTGTTGCATCTATCTATTTATCTATCTATCTATCTATCTATCTATCTATCTATCTATCTATCTATCTATCTATCTATCTAAGTCCCTTCTATCTATCTATCATATATAGTCCTGGTTCCCTACGTGCCTATATACAGACCTGGTACACTACGTGACATAAGGTCCCAAAAGAAACTTCCGCAGGTTTTGAATTCAGAGTTGTCATTCATATCGGCCAGTTGCCAAGCAAGGCTATAGATCCAAGTCTGCCCTGCTAGTTACCCATAGCTGGATAAAGGAGAAAAGGATTCATAACATTAACAAGGGTATTAGCACGTAAGTGCGTGTAATGGATTCCACTAGAATTTGAACTCTGCTCGCTGACTCGAGCCTTTAGTCCGATATATATATATATATATATATATATATATATATATATATATATATATATATATATATATATATATATATGTATGTATATATGTATTGGAAATTTAGAGAGAGAGAGAGAGAGAGAGAGAGAGAGAGAGAAAGTGGTTATTGAACATAGGACCCATTGCAATCGTCAGGCTTGATGTATATGCTTATGCATGGAACGGACTGATGCCACTGTGTGTTGACTTCAATGGTCCCTTTTATATTTATATGGACATCTTCTCTATCCATGATATTGATTAATTTAAATATAGTTTACCTTTAAACTTAAATTTAACCACACACACACATACATACATACATACATACATACATACATACATATATATATATATATATATATATATATATATATATAAGCATTCGACATTTTCATTATTTTCAAACTTTATTATATCGGATATTCCTATTTTATATAAGCACACAATTTTTGTCTCCCTATTTTGTATAACATGTATCGGTTTAAGTATAGACTAGCTGGCCATTCGACAAATCTTAGGAAGTTAATATGTTCACCGACAAATTCTTTGCATGATAACCTCTTTGCAGCTCGGCTATGGAGACCATCACTTTTCAGCAAGTTTTCATCTGTATTAGAGAAATGTGTTTCCTTGGAAAGTAAAGCCTTGGAAAGTCAACTTTGTGGAGTAATGGGGTACTTTTTTTATTAAACGTTATTATTATTATTATTATTATTATTATTATTAGTAGTAGTAGTAGTAGTAGTAGTAGTATTAAATATATGATAAATAGTTTTAGGAAGAGAAATTCTATCTGGTTCGATGTGAGCTAGTAAATTATTTTTCAAAAAGGCAGACCAGCATCAATTTTTTATGCGATTCGTCGAAATATATATATATATATATATATATATATATATATATATATATATATATATATATATATATATGAGGTTTCTCGTTTTACGATATTTCTTCGTAATTATTGCATGTTATAAATGTTCTTCGCTTCTGGCTTTTATTACCTCGGTTCCCGTGTATTAGTCTCACCCCTTCCGGTTACGCTACCTTGGTTTCAATTTTTCTTTCCTTTACGGCTTCTCCGATCATTCCTCAAAATCTCCATTGCATTCATCAATTTTATTAACTGCTTTCTTCTGTTTATTCTTCTACACTTCAAATCTACTTGTCTTCTTTTCTCATTCATCTAAATAAAAGTCACTTTCTCTTCTCACTTCTACTTCACTGGCATTTGTTCCAATATCCTGCCATCCGTTAGAACCATCTCTCCCTCTTGGAAAAAAAACACCTTCATCTGTAATCAATAAATGAGTCATTCAATCAGTATTTTCTTTTTTGCCCTTTACGGTCGATAGCAGTGAACTAATATTCTATAAAATGGCATAATTCCAAAAGTCAGTTTTTCATATTTACGTCTAACTCTCCGTGAATCGTTTTATTATAGTAATATGTGGATTTTACAAACACCTCCTTTAAAATGTTACCTGTATATAATTTATTCTAAATTTCTTTGCATAGAATGTTGTTGCTGCGTTTTTATGGAAAAATAAAAATGGTTTTCTTTTGAATAGTCATACAAACAGTTCGTGTTAAAGATTAATTTATAGGTTTGAAAATTACAAATATGAAAAATAAGTTTTAAATTTATCTTTTTCTTAAAAAATAAATCTGCTTGTAATTCATGCAAATATCACGTTAAACGAGTTGGATGTTTGAAGACCCGTGTCCGTGATAAATGTGTATGGCTTTTGAAAGATTTATATAATAAAAAAGTTTCATCCAAATATGTTAGTCTGCCAAAAGCATCTGAAGAAAAGGAAACCATCTCAAAAGGAGATTCCATATGATGATTAATAAGACTATTATCATATACACAGGACGAGTTCCAGATAAGACATCATAAAGTGTTATTTGAAGAATCACAATATACGTATGATAGTATAAAAAATAAAATGAATTGTAATGACAAAAGTACGAAGGTGTAGGCTTTAAGAAAGCTTCATTCAACTGAGAATACAAGGTTCGCATTAATGTCCTTTTATATTCCCAGTAAGCAGATATAGCTCTCTTAAAGAGGAGGGTAACAAAATAAGGGGAGACCACTTCATAATTCATGACATGAATATTAAAAATATTAATGCTTATCTAGATACATTGTAGAAATATGCTAAGAAATTGTGCAATGTAATCACTGTAAACAATAAGGTAAAAGATTCGTAAGAAAAATTATTGTTTATTCATGTTCTAAATAATTATATGCTTGAACGTGTACGACGTTGCACCTTCCTTCTCGCCATAATTAATGAATACGGTCGACACAGATCAACTTCTCTAAGAACAAAGTTACCATTATTGGCATTAATTTCTATTCAGAACACAGATATATTCTGTCTTGACTAGAATTGTTTAGTCAAAAGCTTAGACCGTTTTTTTTTCAGGAATATCAAAATATAACGAATAGCATTAAATAAGAACTCCAGAAAAAAAACAAAAACCATTTATTATAAATGTATATTAAAAACAAACTTTGAAAAAATGATCGAAAAAAATCAGATACATACTTGTTCCATTCGAATGTTGTCTGTCTACCATTAGATTCGGACAAACATCTGCAGCTAGCGTTCTCAATATTATGTCTGCAGATGCAATTGAATCAAGTAACTACCAATATTTTTTCATAAGCTAATGTTCTTTTGATTTCATTTATATATATATATATATATATATATATATATATATATATATATATATATATATATATATTATTTTGTTTTTATCAATTAGATACCTGTCTGGAGACTACAGTGAAATTTGTAAACATTTACGATGACATCGACCATTGCATATCGTGTACAAAGTAAATTAAATATTGCAAGATTATTTGTTTTAATCAGAAAATTAAAGATACGAGTGAACATATGGGATAGTAAAAATATTAAGGAATGCAAATATCATTACAAACGTGAAAAGAATTGCATATATGCATACACTCACATGTATATATACACACGTACATATACACACTCAGATATATATATATATATATATATATATATATATATATATATATATATATAATAGGCTCAAACACTAATATTCAACCATGGAATATTCGTGTTTGAGTATTTTATATTACATTTTTGCTCTGACTTGTACATAGAGCTCTACCTGGATATATATATATATATATATATATATATATATATATATCATATATATATATATATATATATATATATATATATATATATATATATATATATATATCAACACTGAAGTTATCACTCAAAGACTACAGGCTGTTCATGCGGGACGCAATCGTCAGATATACATATATATATATATATTGAACAATAGAAAAGTATTAAAAATTAAAATCTTCAGACACATTGGGTTGTAGATTAATATTCTGTCGTTTTATTATTATTATTTCATTTAGATTCATCATATATATATATATATATATATATATATATATATATATATATATATATATATATGCATGTATTTGTGTGTGTGTGTTTTGATCGTGCATTTGTACGTATATATATATATATATATATATATATATATATATATATATATATATATATATATGGATCTGATGAAATAAAGTTTTAATGTATGCTATAAGGGTAACAGGAAAGCTAATCCGTATATAAATATAAAAACACACACTGAGATCAACATGATTCAGCGCTAGCTTCTGGCCTGGATATTGTGTCCAAGTATATAAAAGCGTTCCAACTCGTTTGTGTGTGTGTGTTTGTGTCTCTGTGTATGTGTGTGTGTGTATATGTGTGTGAGCGCGCGTCTGCGTGATGAAAATTTGATGTATTTTTAGAGAGAGGCAGATCTTATTTTACAGTCGATTTTTGCTGATATATACACTGTGGACAAAAGAAACAACGCTGCTTACTTTCACAATGCGAGGCGATTTTCAATCTTAGTTTGAAATGTATGGTCAGAATTTCACACTTTGTCGTGATATTTACAGTCACCAAGTATTTTTGTTTCTATGCCTATAATGTTTGTAACTGCAACCTAACCACACACACGCACATCGGAAGAGAGGGTGGGAAGGAGTACTCAATTTTAATATATAAAAATATATAATACGGTGGCCGAATCATCGATCAAAGAACTTTCCAAAAAGGACATTCTAAATAACAACACACAAAACGCATTGCTTGTTCATTGCAATAAAAGGACCACAATTTTGTCATAGGGAATGCTAATTTGGTTAAAAGACAAAATAATCCACTGAGACAAAAATGTCTGGAAAGTTACTTCATCGCTAGTAAATTTGCGTCCAGTCTCTCACAATACATCACCTATCTTGGTAAATTTTATATTGTAGGGTAGACAAGGAAAAAGGTGATGGAGAGAAAAAGCCAAAGAATGCAAATGAATTTGGCTAGACTGAAAGAAAATATAATCTTTCAAAAATATTCTTTCAAATAAATTTTGATACTACCTGCGTCTCTCGTTTTGTACGCATGTGTAGACGTGACAACATCAATAAAGCTCAGTCCGATAAAATCCTAACGGATGAAACATGTCACAAGACAATGAAGTGTTAAGTTGAAAATTACCTGAAGTTTACTAAGACCAACAAAAATGTAGGTGGTGGCAAAATGGCCGAAACACTTTGATAAAAGCAACAATGATGATGACTTCAAATGATGTCAGTCATGATGGAAGCTTTAAACATTACATAATTAAATCCATTAAGACGATATTTCGTAAATACTTCCGCTGAAATGAGGGTGCATCCGATATGTTGTTTTTGATTGATTGGCTTGTTTTTTACGATTTATCAATACTTTACTGGTTATTTAAACCCGAAACATATTTTGGCCAGTAAAAAATAATTTTATTTCGTGTGAATATTAACGACTAGCAGTAGAACCCGGCGTTGCCCGGGGATGTAACAGTAAGATATATATCAAGTATCGACCATCATAAAGACTTTTTTTTACGAATTGGTCAAACCCAAACTCAAACAAAAACATTGTTTTCAATCGTTATGAGTCTATCGATTGAATAGAATTTTATTATAAACAATTGTCTTGCAAATGGAATTTTGAAAGTTTTCTGAATGTAAAAATAAAGAAAAAACGTGTGCAAGACAATAAGAAACACTACCTGCCAAAAAAAAAGTGAAGTTTTGTTGAAATCGGTTGAAAAATGTAGGAAATCCGATCCCATATATAAACGAACACACACACACACAAAAAAAAAAAAACCCTAGGTTTAATATTAAGTATAACTCGATATGAGTTGTCCCCATTTCATTCTGGCGAAAGAATCATGTTTTATCGTGTTTTCAAATTGATTTCGTGCAAAACCAATTGTTTTTTTCTAATTTTTAGCGCTGTCAGAGCAACCGCAAGGTAATTTTACGCAGTCCTGTGAAGTTTTGTTGAAATCGGTTGAAAAATGTAGGAAATCCGATCCAATATTTAAACGTACAGACACACACACACACAATCTGCGTTTTATAATAAGTAAGATTATATTTAAAATAATATTGATTTTTTTTAGATACAGGCTCGATTATTTAACCACTTCAGTGTATTAAAAAAGATTGTAAATTTGATTTCTTTTTCCCATTGTATCCCTTTAATTCATGTTGCAATATTCTGTTATATTTCTTGAGTTCAAATACTTAACGATGCAATCGGGGATTTTCTACGGATATATATTTTTAGGTGTGAAACTCAAGAGCAGCTTATACAATTATTAACTTAAAAATTATGTTTCATCCAAAAATACAAATAGGAAAACCGTGCATTTTTAATTTTGCAACGCGTTAAAAAATAATTCAATCTTTTCTTGAATGTCCTTGAAATTGTTACATCATGAACCGGTCAGGTCAAAATTAAAAATGAGAAATTATATAATAATTCAGCTTGTTTAGTTATCCCTTACTCACGGGCTTCAATTAATTTGGATAGGATTCTACGATAATGAAAGTATCTTGTGTATATGTGGTTCCCATGTTTGTTTTTTTTTCTCTGGGCTGCATTTTAGGAATGAAAATCTGCTCGCGCCTTATCAGATTTCATATTTAAAAAAAGTACATTAAAAAAACAAAACTAAAAAAAAAAAAATGAGAAGGTCTTAAAGGGAAATAACCACGTATTATCTCTGAAAACGTTCTCCTCCAATTTGTAGACACCAGTTACTATATTCTCAGTAGGTTTTTATAATGCAAAAATATTTGCACTGGCAAAATCGCACTATAATTATTTATAACTATTTATACTGGGAATGATGTCTGTAATTAAAATTAATCCGTAATATTTTAAAGTTTGAAATCGTAATTATTTTTTGTATATAAAATATTTTAAACAGTTTCAAAATCTTTGATTGTCTTTCAATTCTTCCATCTCACCTGTTATCCACTTTTGCCTCAGCTATGAGGCGAGCCGCATCGTTTAGGAACGACTTCTCTACATATTCAAAACTTTCAGATCCGACCTGCGAGAAAGCTACTGTAATGATTCTTACATTTACTTTCCTTTTTTTTTTTTCACTGTGACTCATTACTTATATTTTTTTTTCTATTTCTTTTCTATCTGTCATCTAAAATTCTCAAGCCGTAACATGGCCATCCGATCTTTAATCCAAAAAACTCCTCTCAATATTACTTCTGGAAAGATTTTCTTATGAAATTTTCCCTTGTCAATCATTCCGTTTAGATGGCTTCTCAACCTTGAGTGAGAAAAAAAAGAATAAAAATCTTTTTTTTTTCTTTCATTCACTAATTTTATTCTCAACTCTTCTCTCAATTTGCACATATTCTCACGTCTGTTTAGCGTTGCAGAATAAGGATTATTTCCCAAATACGATTTGTGCATAGATACCTCTTCACTGGTGCTGACAAGACGAGGAGACAAGTCGGACTTATCAAGTTTTATTTTTTTTTCTTGGAGCAGAGGGAAATCACAAACACTTGCTGCATTTTTAGATCTTTCTTTCTTTCTTTTTTCTTACTTTCTTCTTTCCTTCCTTCTTCCTTCGTTCGTTCGTTCCTTCTTTCCTTCATTTCTTTCTGTCTTTAAATTTATTACCCCTTCGAATGATTTCATCACACACACCTATGAATAAATTCAGTATCCGCAGACACACAGAGGCACACATACCTGTACACACACATTAACACACACACATTAACACACAGACACACACATACACATATATGTGTCCCTGTGCGTGTGTGTGTGTGTGTGTGTGTGAGAGAGAGAGAGAGAGAGAGAGAGAGAGAGAGAGAGAGTGTGTGTGTGTGTGTATTGGTGTGTGTGCGTCTGTGCGTGTGTGTATATTGAATATATTCATAGGTGTGTGTGTTTGATGAAATCATTCAAAGAGGTATTTACTGATTTAAAGAAATAAAGAAATGAAGGAAGAAAGGAAAGATATATATATATATATATATGTGTGTGTGTGTGTGTGTGTGTGAAATGTATATATATGTGTGTGTGTGTGTATCATTTATATATTATATATGCATGGTACTAAATAGAAAGCGCTCAATATCAGTTACAGAGCTAATATATTTAGTTTGATCACATCAATCCAACTAAATACATATACACACACACACACACACACACACACACACACATATATATATATATACATACATACATACATACATATATATATATATATATATATATATATATATATATATATATATATATATATATATATATATATGAAGAAATATACTCTTAAGGTGTGCTATATTTATCGGGTAAGTGCTCAATATCAGAGATAGAGCGTGTGTAAATATAAAAATGAACATTGAAGTCAGCACTTAGATGCGACAGGCTGTTTCATGCTAGAGGCAATCTTCAGGCCTGACGATTGCCTACAGCACGAATCAACCTGTCGCCTCTAATACTGGCTTCTATGTTCCCGTCTGAGGTCTCCTCCTGAGTGAAAGCTTGCCTCGATGCTTTCATTCCAGCAAAGAAATTACAAGTCCATCTCATGAGTTCATACAAGTTTGGCCGTTGAACCCCACAGGAATCGTCTGGCTCCGTCAGAGCGACATGTCCTGCCGCAACGGATGTCTCTTTGTCTCTGCTCGAAATAAGTGCAAGCCTGTTCTCAATGAAGCGAAATTACTGTTTGATGATTGAATGAAGAAATGTATAGTATCTTGCAAGTTCGTTTCGAGAAATTACTGTAGGCTGAGCAAGATTGTACTGAACAAGAGCAAATCCTCAATTCCTTTTCTATTCAATCAATTCGAAGTGCTGGAATCTGCAGCAGATAATATTGCATGCTTTGCTCGTAAAATCTCTTCCAACTAAACATTCGATTCATTTGGAGTACCCAGACCTGATTTCCACTCTAAAACAGAGGATCTACTGAGGGATATGCGTATAATCCCATCACCGGTCTAAGATATCATTACTAAATTAGACTCGCAAAAGGCAAGCGGTGATGGGATACATGCTGTTGTCTTAAAGAAATGTGCTCCCGAGTTGCCTCAAGTTCTATCCAAACTATAGTACTATTACCTCGCTGATTCATGCTTCCCAGCTTGGTGGAATCCTTCTCTGTATTTCCTATTTTTTTAAGAACTCTGGAAAATATTCTGATTCCTCTGAATATTTCCCTACTTGTCTCCTACCGCTTTTAAGCAAAGTATTCGAGGCTTTAATCAAGGCTGATATGGTTAAGCATCTTAATTCTCACGACCTAATCTCCGATATATAAAAAAAATATGGTTTCATTTTTGCCAGTTCTACCGGCGATGTGCTAAACTGAATGTGCATCACTGAATATGTATATCAAGGTCTTAATAACGGCATGGCTCGAGCTGTGTATTGCGGATGACAGTGCTTGACATCCTTTTCTTTCACTTAAGCTCCAGGCTTAAGGTATTCCATGAAGATTGTTTGATTTAATCCACTTTTCCACGGGCACTCTTCCAGATCCTTTCACGCGAATGATCCCAAAACACTCTATCCTGGGTCCTACTACGTTTCTAATCATCATCAATGATCTTCCTGTTATCAGTTTCAATTTAGGCATTTATGCAGATGACACTGCCACTTACTCCTGTCTCAGTAAACATTATGTCAGAGATGACCAAGATTACCTGGATGATGCTCTTGAAAAGGACCTCCATTCCGTGCTTAATTGTTACAGGTCATGGCTTTTAAATTTTAATGCGTCACAACTCAAACTGCTCAAATTTAATCACCATAGATAAAATTTCCTGCCTACAACCAGCATGGCTGATGCTAGATTACTAGAGAGCATAACACTATGCATTCTTGGCCTCAATTTTTCATCTGACTTGAAGTGGAAGGACGACATTGAATGAATAGCTGTATATACTGCAAGCAAAGTTGGTTCACTGTGTCGTGCAAGAAGTTGTACTAGTCAGAATCCGTCTTGCATATTTACAAATTAACCATTTCTCCGTGCATTGAATACTGATCCCATATTTGATCTGGTGCTCCTGCTATTCATTTCGATGTTCAAAAGTCCAAAGAAGGATGTGCAAAGTAATCAATCCTGACTTGGCATCACGACTTTAGCCACTTTCTCACCGACATGACATAGCTTCCTTCTGTCTTTTTTCCAAATATTTTCATGGCAAATGACGAATTATTTTTTCCCTGATCCACTTTTGCCCGGACTACATGACGTTGAGCATTCTACTAGTTTAGCATCTAGGCCTCATCCTTTTACTGCTGAAATAGTTAAATGTAACATACACTTCTGCTCCAACATTTAATTATCTCGTACTTCCCGCCTGTGGAACTTCCTTCAGTTTACTTGCTTTCCTGTTAACTACGATCTTCTAAAAATGGAAATGCAACGTTAATCGCCATTTTGTTTCTCTCACTTTCGCTTTCTATAACCTCCTGAGTACTTCTGTCATTTCCACCTTGCTTGGGATGAAATGATATATATATAGGTGTGTGTGTGTGTGTGTGTGTGTGTGTGTGTGTATGTGTGTAGTGAGTAGTGTATGTAGGTCACTATAAGATAAAGTGTATTTAAAGTGTGTTTCAGGATAATAATAAGATTTATGTAGGTCATGTTATATAGATCGCTTATTTATGTTTGCTGGGTGATTGGAAATTGTATGTATATAAACTTATAGAAACCACTACATGGGTTATCAAACTTGATCTGAATATCTCCTTGTAGGGAAAGACAAACCGACATCATTTCAGCATGCAAAAAACTCATAGATATGTTACCGGTGAGGAAGAAGTATATTTATAATTAGGATAAATTAAAAATATAAATCGAAAGGTGTTTTATTATCAACAGCATACAATATACGATATTACTTCAGACATCAATGTCCCCTGTATATTTTCATACGCTGTATCACTGATATTGAGCAATTTAACTCAGACATATACCTTACATTTAAAGTACTTTATAATATATATATATATATATATATATATATATATATATATATATATATATATATATATATATATATATGCAGAAACACACACACATATAGCCGTTCCTTATTAATCTGATATATCGTAGTATAATGATACTAACGCAAAATCTACAAATTTGATCATGTTATATATATATATATATATATATATATATATATATATATATATATGAGATTTGATTATAGTGGTGAAGTTTCGTGCACACTTTTTTGAAGGGCCGAATACAGAGACCTGGTACACTAAGTACCATAAGGTCTCCAAACGAGGTTTTGAATTCAGAGTCGTCCTTCTCCTAGACCAGTTGCCATCCAAGGCTATAGAACCCAGTCTGTCCTGCTATTTACCTATAGCTGGGGGGAGGGTAGAAGCACGTAAGTGAATGTAATGGTTTCGATTGGAATTTAAAACCGACTCTCCGATTCTTCAAACAAAGCCACTCTCCATTACTCCACCGTGGCTTCTATCTATCCATCTATCTATCTATCTATCTATATATATATATATATATATATATATATATATATATATATATATATATAATATAAACATGATATAACATGTAGAACCTTCATTCAACACCATCACTTGATAAGACACCAGAAGTGCTGAAACAAAATGCCTATTTTTGTAGTAATGTTATATCACGTTTATGTTATAATTTTGAATAAATAAAATTTGCTCTACTCTGTATTAAGCACTCTTTTAAGAATACTAATTTTGCGTATTGCAATTTATTCCGTCTATGCCAATCCTACGCTTAGATATATATATATATATATGTGTGTGTGTGTGTGTGTAAAAATATATAGAAAACAGGAAAGAACTCGTTAGGTAAATAATCCAAAGTTCTTTAGTATTCTTTTATTACTTTTAAAAAAATAGTGCTCTATACAAAAGTAGAGCATAAAACTACACATTATTAAGTTTCTAAATCTTAAAAATCTATTAAACAATAGACATGAGTTAACGGTTTTTTCGCATTGAATAATTAGCATAAAAACAAAGAAACAATAAAATAATTTTTAAATTCAATAGTCTAAATCAATAGTTTAAATGCCCTACAAAAAAAAAAGAAAAAAAAGATACCCCTTTATGAAGTCGTCAAAAAATAAAACCAAATGTTAGCGACTTATGACAGTTTTTTTTATATACACAAAACCCTTTCAGAAAAAAATAAAATAAAAAAATAAATAAATCTCCATAGACACTTAACCAGACTAGACGATGTCATCTTCCGCTTTAAATTTAGACACCCCAACCTTACCCTAACTTGACCTCTTTGAATGTAACTGAGATATTGATACAAATTATTAACCCTTACGCCCCTTTTCTTTAAACAATTGCTCTAGTCGTTACCATAGCAATTTTAATTTCAATAATGAATATGCTCATAAAACGCATAAATTTCAGGAATAAGTTATTCCAAAAAAAAGTCGCTTGAAGATGGAACAGAGCTTGGTACTTTAATTCAATTTAATTCAAATAATTATATTGAAGTTTTCGGCTCTTATTTTGAAACATGAGAACTCTTATGTAGCATTAGAATCATATATTTAAATAAATAATTATATATATGTATATATTCTTATTGTATAACCTGTCCTGATACACTTCATGTATCAGTGTTTATTCTCGTTATTGTTAATCAGCGAAAATTCTAATTGCTAATATCTCATCCTATCCAACTAGTTTACTTTTTGCTTTACAATGAATAACCTCTTAGATGTACGTGACTTTAAACTTAATGAAAGTTTTCTCTCTTACTATTTTACATTTACTCATCTGTGCAACATATTTTGGGATGCATACAATTATTTTCAATTTAATCCAACAAATTTATATAAATTATCGTGCGCATATATCTATATCTTCAAATACTGATATGTCCGTACGATCAAGAGTCTATTTAATTCATTTATTAGATGTCCTCTATATTATGAATTATTTAGTTTCACACCTCTTCCACGCATAAAATTTTTATTGAATTTTTTTATTTCGCATTTTTGTTCATTCCATATTTATTTCAATAGGTGTATTCTATCAGGTATGTTTTTTTTTTTTCTCTTCGTTATTTCCCATATCCGCCATCTTTCCCTTTTTATTTGCCCATATCTTTCTTCGTCTATCCTTGAGAACATCTTCCATTATATTTTTCGTTTTTAGCCGTCATGTTTTTCATTTCATTGAGTCCACACTGGATCATTATTCTGCCATTTCTATTCAAAGTTGTTTTTTTTTTCTTGCACGTATTTCTTCTGTATTCTTCATTCAATTTTCTTTCAAGCCTAACGCCACGCTTTTCAACACACGCTATCTTTTAGCTAATGCCAAAAATTTATTTCCCCAGGAAGATGCTCTTCTTGTCAATCTCATCTGTTTCTTTTCATTGTGATTTAAAATCTTACCCAACTTATTATTACAATCTTCTTCCAACGTTCCTATCTTTCTTTATCATATTTCATTTTTTTATTTCCGTTTCTTGATCTTAATTTGTACCGATTTTGTAGTTCTTAACATTGAGATTTCACACCGGTCGTACTTGGTGATTTCCTTTCGAGACAAAGTTTCATCAAGTCTACTCACTATTACACTATTATCTTCAGTATACTTACTTATTTCGCTAATACTGTTACAGATTCAATATGGCTAAGATCTTTAATCCTTTTATCCAGTTGCAAACACGCTTCGGGACAGGTCCAACCGCGTCAGTAATAATGAGTCCGCTTTTTGCTTTCCTCCTACACAGATTTTCTTACTTTCTTGGCAGTATTCCGATGTTTTTTTCTTGAATTATTTTCTTTCTTTTTATTTGTGGATTACTGCAACGTCGATATTTCACTATCTGACAGATTTTCTTATTTTTCTTACCTAGATCAAATCTTCGCTTTGACTACTGATTATTTTTCTTTCTCTATGTTACCTTCTGATACTTTCTATGTTACATTGACATGCATGACTTCACTCGCTTTCCTTATATTCTTCGTGCAATTTTTAAAAACCAATTTCCTCCCTTCGGTCACTATATGATTGACGATTTTATCTCTGATAACTCGTTGTTGTAAAAGGTGTTTTATACCTGATGTTATGTGACAGCAAGTACCCTTATCCTTTCATCAGTGAATATGTTTTAGCTTCAGTATAAAATACTTGGAGATATACAAATGTCATTCTACAGAAATATACTTATAATACCCTGAACCGAACAGGTGCGTAATTACGAAGTTCTTGAGACAAGGGAATCAAGGGACAATGACACTTAACATCAGGAAGAAATAGATGCAATTCTGGGGTATATGATGAGACAAGAGGGCTCGCAAAATTCGATGTTCACTGGACAGATTGAAGGTAAGAGAGACAGATAAAAGCAACGCATAATCTGCCTTTGAAACTTGAATGGAGTGGAGCAGGGTTTGAGAGTGATGGTAAACGGTCCAAAGTTATTAACAAATAATAAAAAAGGAGAGTCATGGTCCTGAAGGAACAAATCATATCCAATTTATGTATCGGAATTGAATAAGAGATGGGGGACGATATGTGATACCTACAAAAAAAAAACAAAAAAACAAACATATTTAAGAAAAAAAATAACACCGCTCTTTGAGAATTTCCTCTTAAATAAAACAGATCTCGAGAATTTCACCATGTTCACATATCACAGCACCCCGCTAACTGACAGCCATGGTCGTAGGGCGTAGTTTCAACGTCATTTTAGATTTGTTTCAGCAATATATTTATGTTTCTTTAAACGGGCCTGCCTTAACAGGGATTTCACTAGCCAGACCACAGGCCTTGTACACAAGGGGGTAAGTGTTTAAACATTGTTCTATGGCTTCGCAGTCTGCCAACATTTGAAAGATCCTACGTGTCATGCCTACAAAGAATTGTGTGATAAGGTACTATATGTTAAAAATATGAACCATTCACATTTGGCGACGGTAGAAATCAGGCTTATCGATCGATAGCTTATTTGGTTGATCACGTCATTTTCCCGCTTGAGAACCGATTGCTACGACGTGCTTTCTACGGTGAATTGTAGTCAGGCAAATTGATTAGTGGTGGATAGTACAAGTGATACTGGCATCATATCAGACCTATCCTGAACACTTGTAATGTCTTTTGTAGCCATTGAGAAACGTTGATTAATAACCAGACAAGTTTAAGGTGTTTCAGCAAGAACCCAATGCAAACGATTGAAGTATTTTTGGTCAAACAGGATTTGGAAAACAGTAGAGGATGTCAAAATTTATAAACTGCTATTTACAATTTGTTGTAATGGAGGGAAGGTTGCAGAATAGAATAATCAAATGAAGGTTGGTAATGAACAATAATACAAGAACACGCAAGAACAGCAACGCGTATAAGAATTATTCAACTGCTAGAAGTGATTCATGTGAATTCTACAATGAATCTCCAACTGCATGATATCTACCAACCGCCCCACGCGTTCAGATGTCACAAAAGGCCGAATTTCGTGTGGAGTATCCGAGCCCATGGGCACGGCCAAACATTCCCCGTAGACGCCGCATAAATCGGCGTCGGGTAGCTAATTCCCGAGACGAGACTCTACCCTTCGACATAGCCTCGTCTGGGGATCCTCTCGTCCCGGAGGCAGAGAACCCAAACATTATTGTCTGTAGATATGCTACGACACAATTTGACATCATTCTGACTGTTTTCATCAATTTTATTGTCATACTCACGACGTTTCTGCGCTTTCTTCAGGCGTAGGAATTTTGAACCGGAACCTTTATTTAGTCAACGGGTGGGGTAGATCGTCTATCTCCACGTTTCATGCCTGTTTGGATATCTCAGTTCCACTTAATTATCTTTCAGTAGGTAAACTCTCCATGTCTATGTTACCTCTCTTGTGGTCAGGTAGTGTAATGATAACACTTTGTGTCAAATCAGTTTTCGGATTACTTCAAAAAACGCTTTTATTCATTGGGCATGTGTCCTTGCTGAAAAAAAGTTGTGACTATGGCAATAAAGATGAGGAGTGAATGTTGAAAATAGTTACAGTAACTCATGTCAGAAATATAGGCTGAAACCTTCTGGTGTCATCCAAGGACATGGATGAATTATATGTGGAAAAGTGGACTGTTTCATTGTGGGTCTGTTAAGCTACACGGGTACATAGACACTATGGAGAGAACCCTTAGACCGGCGTCAAAATTTTTCCCAGTTTCCGAAGTTTTCACTATGTTTTAAATTTGTCTTTCCCATTGCCGACTCATTTCCGGTTGTTCTCATCGATTTCACTGTCATCTTGGGATCGTTACCGACATGTACAATTGTCATTTTCATACACGACAACTTCGTCAACGTTGATATATCGTCTATATTTTAACATTACTTCATATATACTCGGTGAACAGCCATAACGCAAACAATTCATTAATTTTATGTTTACCTGGATACATAGTCACAGAAAGAATATATTATTACCTGTATATGGTCTACCTGGGTTCATAATATAGACAACTGTAAATTTCAAATTGATCATATGTAACACATAATTAATCTTGTAATTTTCTGCTATTTTGATAAAATTATTATCATTATTATTATTATTATTATTATTATTATTTTTTCTTTGATTTCTGGCGTTTACACATTTCTTTCCGGGTCCAGCCCAGGGACCTAAGGTTAGAAATGGCGTCATGACACTTTCCACTTGACAAAAAAAAAAAAAAAAAAAAAATTAAATTACATAGATAAAGCCCTTCGTAAGGTGTGGGCTGTACTTGTCAGAACGATTTTTTGTATCTCCTTGAGGCATGGACTTCAAGGAATCCCTTCAATTAGTCTACTGGAATCTTTTCCAACCAGTCCTAGGGCTCCAACTACAACAGGGATTGTTGATGTTCCCAGATGCCACATTTTCGAGGTTTCTATTTCAAGGTCTTTGTACTTTGACAACTTTTTGAATATCTTCAAAGATACATTGCAGTCAGCAGGGACTGCCATATCAATAAGGAGGCACCGTTTTTGTTTGTGGTTTTTAATAACAATATCTGGGCGGTTGGCCTTGATTGTTCTGTCAGTTTGTATTGTGCAGTCCCATTATTATTATTATTATTATTATTATTATTACTATTATTATTATTTCATTTCCTTTGATTTCTTGTGTGTACACATTTCCTTCCGGGTCCCACCCAGAGACCTAAGGTTAGAAATGTCATCATGATATTTTCTACTGACTAATTAAAAACCTCACACACAGACACATATTTTACATAGACAAAGCCCTTCATAACGTGTGAGCAGTACTGGTGAGAACATTTTTTTTGTATATCTTTAAGGCATGGGCTTCCAGGAATCCCTTCAATGAGTCTATTGAAATCTTTTTCAACAAATCCGAGGACTGCAATTACAACTGAGATTTTGGATGTTCCGATGTACCACATTTTTGAAATGCCGATTTCAAAGTCCTTGTAGATTGACAGCTTTTTGAAGATCTTCAAAGATATATTGCAGCCTGCAGGGACTGCCATATCAATAAGGAGACACATTTGTGTGTGAGGTCTCTTATAACAATGTCTGGGCGGTTAGCTTTCATTGTTCTGTCTTTGTGTATTATGTAGTCCCATAGAAATGTAACAAGTCCTATCTCCGTAACCGGGTCTGGGTGGTGTTCATACCAGTTTCTTTCAGTTTCCTTCCCGTAGAAGTTACAAATTTTCCAGTGCAGATATTGGCCCACTCTGTCATGTCGGGTTTTATATTCAGTGGGTGCCAATACCGTGCAACTCGTCACCGAATGATCAATCGTTTCTGGATATTTATCACAGAATCTGCTTTCTGGGCTAAAACAATATTTTGTTATATGAGCTTGGTAATTTCTAGTTAACAAGCATCGTCATGAGCAGCAGGGACAAAACCTTCGGTTTCAGTTTTTAACTCTGCACTACATAGCCACTGATGGGTACGAGTTTTGTCTACGTCAGCTTGTTTGGTACGGGCAGAGTATTGGCCATGAAGCGGTTTATCTTGCCATTGATTCTGTATCTGGTCGGTTGCATTTGTCTTTGCCTTCTTTTTTAAGTATTTTGCAGCTTCATTCAGTGTATTGTTCTTTACTTGTATTTCTGCACCCACTTAAAACTTTGAAATTGTTGGCTTCATTTATTACGGAATGAAGACGCTTACTACTTTCATGTTCTTTGAGACATATCATCATCTAGTCTTCTTTACATTTTAGGTATCTTGGAAGGCTATTTTTGAAGTTTTGTAAGAGAGTTCTAGTTGAACTAATCCTATACCTCGTTCAGATCTGGGTACATACAGATGATTAACATCAGCTTTGGGATTTCGAAATGGATCATATGCAACACATAGTTAATCTTGTAATTTTCGGCTATGTTGATAAAATTATTATTATTATTATTTTTTTTTTTTTTTTTATTTCTGGTGTGTACACATTAAGTTCCGCGTCCCGCCAAGAGACCTTAGTTTAAAAATGGCATCATGATGTTTTCCTCTGACAAAAAATAAAAATAAAAATAATAATTAAAAAAATATTTACATAAAGAAAGCGCTTCGTAAATTATGGCTGTACCCGTAAGAACAATTTTTTATAATTCTTTAAAATCTGAGCTTATTTGGTTGATCACGTCATTTTCCCTTCAATTAGTTTACTGGAATCTTTTCCAAACAATCCCAGGGCTCCAACTACAAGAGTGATATGTAATGTTCCCATGTGCCACATTTTTGAGATTTCGATTTCAAGGTCCTTGTATCTTGATAGCTTTTTGAAAATCTTCAAAGATATATTAAAGTCCATCGGGACTGCCATATCAATAAGGAGGCAATTTTTTGTTTGCGGTCTGTAATAACAAAGTCTGGGCGGTTAGTTTCATTGTTCTGTCTGTTTGTATCTTGTAGCCCCATAAAATTGTAACGGGTCCAATCTCCGTAACCGGGTCTGGGTGGTGTTCATACCAATTTCTTTCAGTTTCCTTCCCGTAGAAGTTGCAGATTTTCCAGTGAAGCTATTATTATTATTATTATTATTATTATTATTATTATTATTATTATTATTATTATGTTTTGTTACAGAGAGTATGTTTGTTTTAATACATATCTTATTATTCATTTATTTTTTGTTTTACAGCCATACATATTTGTAGAGAGAAAATAATTTATTTTTTCTTTCATTCTTTTTTATGCTTCCATTGTTTCATTCATTTTTTCTTTTTTTAATTTCATTCTTTGTTTCTACAATTTTTTCTTTCTATTCTTTCATTCATTCTCTCTTTCATTCTTTGTTTCTTTCTTTGTTTCTTTCTTTAATTCTCTCTTTTATTCTCACTTTCCTTCTTTCTTTGTTTCCTCCATTCTTTCTTTCTTTCATTCTTTCTTTCTTTCTTCCATTCTTTCTTTTATTATCAATTTCATTCTTTCTTTCTTCCTTTTTCATTCCTTCTTTCATTATTGCTTTATTACATTCTTTCTTTCATTCTCACTTTAATTCTTTCTTTCTTTTTTCATTCTTTATTTCTTTCATTCTTTCTTTCCTTCTGTATTCCATTCTTTCTTCCATTCTTTCTTCCATTTTCTCTTTCATTCATTCTTTATTTGGTCTTTTCATTTTTTTTTCTTTCTCATTTCTATCTAAAACAAATCTAAAAATATTTTCTGACTAAAGCAATTTTTAATTTGTAAACTGCAAAGTAGTGATAACCTGTAGAAAACGAGTCAATCAATTACTTTTTATGGATTGATTCATTTTCCAAGGCTTATCAAAGCTTTTCAGCATTTTTAAAGCCAGAAAATATTTTAGATGCTAATATATCTCTATCTATAAAAGGCAGGATGTGTGTGTGTGTGTGTGTGTGTGTGCGCGCGTGTGTGTGTGTGTGTGTGTGTGTGTCTGTGTAACGAATGCACGGCCGCAATTTTCGATGGATTTGCACTAAAATTTTCATGCACATGCTCCAAGTTAGCGAAAAGCCAAGACCGACTTTGCATTTTCCAACTCCCATCGATAGTGGAAATAATCGATTTTTTTCATGCTTCTATAGCACTTATTTTCTGCTGGCCAGAGTAAGAGTCTATAGCTGGCTGCCACAAATAGGAAAGAAGATTCTATTGGCCAGCGTGAGAGCCAACAGCTGACAGACACGAATGTTAACTAGCATGCTAGCATGCAAAAAGAGTCGATAGCTGCATTCGTCACATGTGGTAAAAATTTAAATCTGCATGGCACTTTACTCCAATTGGCTCATTCGCTTGCTTAAACTCAACGTTGATTCGGATTCCGCAGAACTGGGTTGGGTGTGAAAAAGTATTTGTTGTTAACATTCTTTTTTTTCATTCGGTTTTCCAGTTACGAGTCCTTTTTTTAAAGCTGACCGTTTTGTGTTCATTTTTTTAGTTCTTTTTTCGTTACAGATTTAATGTTTAGTGTAGAGCTTAGAAAACATTCGCAGTGTGAGATAGGCAAGAAGTAAGGCCTGTAGCAACATCAGCACGGTAAAGGCCACTTCTTTAAAGGCAAGGGAGTGGAAAAATATTTTAAGTCATAGCGATTGATGTATAATCGTACTATTTTTGTATCAAGCACGGGCAACGCCGGGCCATGCTGCTAGTATATATATATATATATATATATATATATATATATATATATAGTTAATAACGATTTAGTGATAAAAATCTTACTATTTAACCCATAACTACGGGAAAAAAGGATAAATGGCTTTATACCATTATCAATGATATTCGCGCGTAAGTGAATATAAATAAATCAACTGGAATAGAAACTACGCTGTCCCATTAAGAATTCCGAGCCATAATCCAATACACCACCTGCACATCCAAGCTTTATCACCTGTTATTCCCAAGCGATTACTCATGTGGATATTGAGCAGGCTCAACGTTGCTTAACTTCGGTAAACGTACAAAAACTGGTGTCTCAACATGTTTTGGTCGTTCAGACTGTTGATTTTTTTATTGAGCTAATTTCTTCTTCTTCTTCTTCTTCTTCTTCTTCTTATTATTATTATTATTATTATTATTATTATTATTATTATTATTATTATTTCTATAAGTATAATTGCTGTAAGAATTTCTTTGCTTAAAACTTGCTTCTGAGTATTTTTCTTTCTTTTTTAAAGAAATCTATTTTGTAAATTTTTCGTCCAATTTCCTTTCAATCGTCCATTTTGTCTTCTTGTTTCTCAATTTTCATTTCTCGGCTCGTCGCGAGAGAAACATTAATAAGTTCCTTTCTTTTCCACAAATGTCCTTGTCTCTTTTGCGGCTCTTAACTCTATTCACCTTTAGTCTTTTGCGTTCTTTTTTTTTACCTCAATATTCAACCTACCTTTTGTCCATCCAATTTTTTTCACTTGTCTCTTTTTTTCTCCCCTGTTCATCAGACATTTTCTTTGGCCGGAATCTCATTTATTCCTTATTTTTGTCTCTTATACCTTGGCATGTTCTGCTTCGTTCATTGAAAGCTTTTCAATCCTGGACATGCCACATTCGACCTCACCTCATCATCGAATTACGCTCCTTATTCTCAATGCTTTATTTACTTCTCTGCATGACATCACCTCTATTTGATCGATATCTCCGTAATTACTTTCTTTAGAAAATATTAGGACAGGTTAAAATTCATAGGAGAAGGGAAAATCCTATCTTTTCTCAGGTATAATTTTTCATCAGGGCAAACATGCTCGCATCCGTTGAACAAAACGACACACGATGAAGTAATAGTGCCATTAATTAATCAGATTCGTCAAAGAGTTCTCTGATACTTATGTTTCCATTGCGAATGTAAAGGGGTTAATTTCTTCTATTGTGTGCGACGCTGTGGTAATAGTGGACTTTGGAAAACGAAAAACTGGAGAGGGATATGAAGGAATAAAGATTGCAAAAAATGAATGAATGAAAATAGGGATGTCAAAATGTACGTGGTAGAAGAAAGGAATGATGAGAAGATGAACTAGAAACTGGCAAAAAGCTCATGATGAATGGATTGATAAAGAAAAAGAATAAGGATGATGCGAAATGAATGCATAAAAAAGGAGGACCAAAGAAGATGGATTGTCTAATTCTCGATTTAAAAAAAAAAAAGAAGAAATTAAGGAAATGAAAGATCATAGTAGAACAAGGACTAGCAGGCGGTAGATGAAGAAAAGGCGGAGGAGAAAAACGAAAAGTAGAGGTGGGAAAGAGGAGAGTTAAAGGAGAAGGGGACACGGACGAGAGGAGGAAATGTCGACAGAGGAAAAGAAAAGGAGGAGGAAAATAAATGGAGGAGTAGGAGTAAAAGAAAATTAGGAGGAAGAAAAGTAATAGGAACATAGGAGGAGGAGGAAAAGGAGGGAGTGAAGAAGAAGGAGGAGAGTTGGAAGAGAAATATGAAGAAAAGAGGAGAAAACGGGGAGGAGGAAGAAAGGAAAAGGAGGAGGAAAAGAAATGGAGGAAGAGGAGTAAAAAAAAAAAGTAGGAGGAAAGACGTAATAGCGACATAAGAGGAAGGGGAAAAGGAGGGAGTGAAGAAGAAGGAGGAGAGTTGGAAGAGAAATATGAATAAGCGAGGAGAAAACGGCGAGGTGGAAGAAAGGAAAAGGAGGAGGAAAAGAAATGGAGGAGGAGGAGTAAAAGAAAAGTAGGAGGAAGAAAAATAATAGCGACATAAGAGGAAGGGGAAAAGAGGGAATGAAGAAGAAGGAGGAGAGTTGGAAGAGAAATATGAAGAAAAGAGGAGAAACCGAAGAGGAGGAAGAAAGGAAAAGGAGGAGGAAAAGAAATGTAGGAGGAAGAGTAAAAGAAAAGTAGGAGGAAGAAAAATAATATGAACATAAAGGAAGGGGAAAAGAGGGAGAGAAGAAGAAGGAGGAGAGTTGGAAGAAAAATATGAAGAAGTGAGGAGAAACCGAAGAGGAGGAAGAAAGGAAAAGGAGGAGGAAAAGAAATGTAGGAGGAAGAGTAAAAGAAAAGTAGGAGGAAGAAAAATAATATGAACATAAAAGGAAGGGGAAAAGAGGGAGAGAAGAAGAAGGGAGGAGAGTTGGAAGAAAATATGAAGAAGTGAGGAGAAACCGAAGAGGAGGAAGAAAGGTAAAGGAGGAGGAAAAGAAATGGAGGAGGAAGAGTAAAAGAAAAGTAGGAGGAAGAAAAATAATATGAACATAAAAGGAAGGGGAAAAGAGGGAGAGAAGAAGAAGGAGGAGAGTTGGAAGAGAAATATGAAGAAGAGAGGAGAAAACGGAGATGAGGAAGAAAAGAAAAGGAGGAGGAAAAGAAATGTAGGAGGAAGAGTAAAAGAAAAGTAGGAGGAAGAAAAATAATAGCGACATAAGAGGAAGGGGAAAAGAGGGAATGAAGAAGAAGGAGGAGAGTTGGAAGAGAAATATGAAGAAAAGAGGAGAAACCGAAGAGGAGGAAGAAAGGAAAAGGAGGAGGAAAAGAAATGTAAGAGGAAGAGTAAAAGAAAAGTAGGAGGAAGAAAAATAATATGAACATAAAGGAAGGGGAAAAGAGGGAGAGAAGAAGAAGGAGGAAAGTTGGAAGAGAAATATGAAGAAGTGAGGAGAAACCGAAGAGGAGGAAGAAAGGAAAAGGAGGAGGAAAAGAAATGGAGGAGGAAGAGTAAAAGAAAAGTAGGAGGAAGAAAAATAATATGAACATAAAAGGATGGGGAAAAGAGGGAGAGAAGAAGAAGGAGGAGAGTTGGAAGAGAAATATGAAGAAGTGAGGAGAAACCGAAGAGGAGGAAGAAAGGTAAAGGAGGAGGAAAAGAAATGGAGGAGGAAGAGTAAAAGAAAAGTAGGAGGAAGAAAAATAATATGAACATAAAAGGAAGGGGAAAAGAGGGAGAGAAGAAGAAGGAGGAGAGTTGGAAGAGAAATATGAAGAAGTGAGGAGAAACCGAAGAGGAGGAAGAAAGGTAAAGGAGGAGGAAAAGAAATGGAGGAGGAAGAGTAAAAGAAAAGTAGGAGGAAGAAAATAATATGAACATAAAAGGAAGGGGAAAAGAGGGAGAGAAGAAGAAGGAGGAGAGTTGGAAGAGAAATATGAAGAAGTGAGGAGAAACCGAATAGGAGGAAGAAAGGTAAAGGAGGAGGAAAAGAAATGGAGGAGGAAGAGTAAAAGAAAAGTAGGAGGAAGAAAAATAATATGAACATAAAAGGAAGAGGAAAAGAAGGAGAGAAGAAGAAGGAGGAGAGTTGGAAGAGAAATATGAAGAATTGAGGAGAAACCGAAGAGGAGGAAGAAAGGTAAAGGAGGAGGAAAAGAAATGGAGGAGGAAGAGTAAAAAAGAAAGTAGGAGGAAGAAAAATAATATGAACATAAAAAGGAAGGGGAAAAGAGGGAGAGAAGAAGAAGGAGGAGAGTTGGAAGAGAAATATGAAGAAGAGAGGAGAAACCGAAGAGGAGGAAGAAAGGAAAAGGAGGAGGAAAAGAAATGGAGGAGGAAGAGTAAAAGAAAAGTAGGAGGAAGAAAAATAATATGAACATAAAAGGAAGGGGAAAAGAGGGAGAGAAGAAGAAGGAGGAGAGTTGGAAGAGAAATATGAAGAAGAGAGGAGAAAACGGAGATGAGGAAGAAAAGAAAAGGAGGTGGAAGAAAATGAGAAAGAGGAAAATGTGAAAGTAGTAGAGGAGTAGAAGGAAGAAGAAAAATGGACCGGAAAAGAAAAAATGAAGAAGTAAATTTTAAATTGGAGAATGAAAAAGACACGGAAGTGTAGGTGTTGGGAAATATCAGAAGATTGTATCGAGTTCCCAATTCCCTAAATGGGACTTGGACGAAGATTTACCGTCGATTTTTATCTACCGTGAAGCGAGGATGAAGAATGAGAAACTCAGTCTTATTTAGTATCAAGAGGCACTGCAGTCTTATGTCAGCGTGCCATTACACGGCCATTCTTTTTTTTTACTTTTACCATTTTGCTTTCTTCAAATTGGATATGATATTCTCTTTTTCCTTCTTCAACCTTTTTTTTTCATGCTGCTATTTTTCCTCTCACTTTCTACATTCTTTAGTTGTCTTTTTTGAGTTTTTACAATTTACATTTATTTTTCTCTTTCTTCTTTTTATTATATTGTAATGTTTTATTTATTCCTTTTACTTTTTAATTTCTTTTCTGTTCGATGTATGTGTTGGGTTTCTTTGCCTCGTTCATTCCATCTTGATCATTTTATTTCTATTTTTTTTATCTCTTACAGATATGTTCTATTTCACTGGCTTCTTTTTATTGGGATCGCTGGATAGGTCTATTAGGTCAGTGACATAAAAATGAAGATAAATTTGATTTTTCTTTCTTGCTGTCTCTATAGTCGGTTCTCCGTGAACGCGAAAAGAAGCGTCGTCAAGAAAGTGATTTTATTATCTAGTTAACATATGCAGTTTTTGCAAGATTGAAAATCTTACAGATGCAAACTCATTCAAGATTATAATTTTTTAGCTGGATCATCATTGTTCTGTTCACTTGTAAAATGTGATATCCCTGTTCCGAGTATGCAGTTCTGTGAGGATTGCTAGCAAATCCCCGTTGAAGGAAACTTCTCAGATATATTTGTGCTTGTTCAATACCCATTGAAACCATTTCTGGTTTATAGTGAAACTATGTTGAGCAGGACTTAGTTACAGTTTCTGTAAGCGAATGTATCATCTGGCATGATCAACAATTTCGAACAAGTCCAGTACGCTAGAAACATCGGTCACGATGACTTGTGGCTTCGTGCTAGCACATCTATTGCCGAATGATTTCGTCTCCCGCAGAATACAACCAGTCATATGGATGTGAGGTATTTTCCCTTCCTACACCAATAAAATCAAGGTCACCTTCATTACAAATTGGCGATGGTGAGATTCGAACTAGTGACTCATAAAAGCGATATAATGCTATATAATCACTTTCTTATTCCTACTTTCAGTGACTTTACGCTCACCACCCTATGAGAGAGAGAGTCAGTGAAAGAGACAGAGGCAGAGAGAGAGAAACGGAGAGAGAGAGAGATAGGTACACTTTATATACCAATATAGAATCGCCTGTCATCGTATTTCATATAGTTGTAATTTACGTCAAAATTTCGGGGAAAATTTATCATTTGTTATATTATTTGCTTACAAACTATGATCTGATATTTGTTGTTATTATCAGAAAGTGTTTTCTATGTGTTCCCTGCGATTTATATCAGGTGCCTTTTGATCTGCGTAACCTTCACAATATTTCGTACAGTACAATTTATTTAATCTATTAAAAAAAGACAGGTGGATTAATGTGTTGATCCATGAATATGGTGATATACATCGTTGTGAAAATTAATTGAAACAACGGCTTTAGTTTTCTTTCTTTCTCCATACGGTTAGTTTTAAATCTACTGGAGTGACAGAGTGTAATCGATTTCTATTCTTTCCTCAGATTAGGTCATTTAGTGTACAGTAATATGAATCTATTTTCCGGGTGTTTCATATAATTTGATTGGCCTTGACAAATAATGCGTCATCTTCGATTGCATCAGATTTTCATCACGCCTAGATACTATTGTCTGGACTGTCGATTAGTTATCCTACGGCCTTTATCTGCGATGAACGTTACTTCAAGTAAGCGTATGAGAATTTTAACGCTGCACGAAAACACCGGCAAACCTTACCTGTGAGCAAAACTAACTACTATCGACTGGTTCTGAAACTCTCTTGATTTAAATTGAGAATCTGTGGTCAATCTTCAAGGAAATACCACGGGGAATGGAGATATGAAGTAGCAACATGGTCAGTGGGTCATGTTAGATTTTGAAAATACGGAAAACCTAAATAATAACGGAATTATTCATTTTGTTTCAATTAATTTGCATAAGGTTGTAATAATTTTGAGTTCATTCCCACGGTTGGGAAGTACATTGAACTTATTGGAGGCGTGACGGGGAATAACTCAACAGTAGTAAATAAGAATTAGACAAGATATCTCTAGACATTGTCAGTGAAACTAGAAAAATATACCCACACAGATTAAATAAAGTTTTCAGTTCGAAGTTACCCGCCAGTTAATCGAATCGACAATCACCTGATGAAGGTCGGAGGATATACCGTTTGAAACTATACCAACAAAAAAGATGAGGATAATCGTTCACATGAAAATAATGATATAGTTGTACATTTCTACACTGGGAAAATGATTCTTCTTCTATTACATGTAAATTTCTTGATATCAAATGTTGAATTTTCCGAGCCTGTAATACCTCCCTATATAAAAGATAACGCAACACAAAAGTACAAAAAGCATATTGTGTTTGCAAGTCTGAGTAAATCGTCTGTATTAGCGTTGTAGTTGTTTCTGAATAGCTACAAGGATTTTCTGGTTTTAGTCAACATATTTATATGAATTACAGGAAGACATTTTACTGAAAATTAAATGAAACCTACAAATTTATAAATCCCTTTAAAAAATATTGATCGTGTAGTTCACATTTCTTCTTTTAATAAAAACATATACTTTATCTTATTAAAATGGCTTACAAATGTGAAGGTCAATGACACAATGGATAGCAATTGTTCAGAATACCTCGTAGTTGTGGTATTTTGACAATGATGGATTGCATTAGTTTGCATTAGTTTGTATAAGTCCAAAACGGTGCAAATATCAACCGCGTGTCACAGTAAGAGAGTCAGCAAAGCAGAATTCACCAGACACAGCTTGTCGTCCTCTCTGCCCAAAGGCAGAGAGGAACCCAAACGAGGCTATGCCGAAGGTCAGAGTCTAGTTTAGGGAGGAAGATAGCTACCCGATCACGTGTATTGTCAACGGACAACTTTTGCTCGAGCTTAAGAGCTTAGAATCCCCCACCAACGTTAAAAAACGGCCTTGTGTCACATCCTGCCTTGTGTCACATCTTGCCTTGTGGGGAAGTCTTGAATAAATACTGAGTGCCACAGTAATTTTGAAGCTTCGAATCGCTTCCCACTCCTAGGTTCGAGAGATAGGCTAAGATCCCTTGGGGAGGTACACTAAGCCAACGGGCAGCATGCGTTCCCTTGAAGATTTTCCTCCTGCTGCTAGGCAAAAAAAAAACAGCCACAGAAGGAAACCGTCCTTTTCTTAATACAATCTACGTAGTAGGGTTTGAGACAAGTGCTGATGATATTCTCGACATGAATGGGAAGAAGACAGAAAACTCTGCCAAGATAACGGAATACAGAAAATTACACAAGGAAATAAAGACCGAATGCAGGCAAGCTAAAGAAGAATGGCTAAATGAAAAATGTGCAGAAATAGAAAGATAGGTACTACTAGCAAATGAGACATGCAAAAACAAATATGACAACTAACTGGACAAAAAGCATGCTCGTCAACAGTCTGCCTAAAATCAAAGGATGGAACGCTCATATTAGAGAGGGAAAAAAATCTTCAACGCTGGCACGAGTATATTGGAGAACTCTTCCACGACGTAAGGGAACAACAAGCAATACACAGAACTACCGACGGACCTTGAATTCTGAAAACCGAAGTAAAAGCCGCACTGGCCAAATTGGAAACAAAGCAGATGGGCCAGACGGAATTGTAGCGGAAACGCTGATAGCCTTAGATGATTTTGGCATGTAAAAGATCACCAAAATGACAAATGAAATCTACAACACAGAGATATACCGGAAGACCTCAAGAGATCTATCTACATAGCTATGTCTAAGAGAACAAACGCAAACGAATGCGAACTCCACCGAACAATAAGGCTACTGAGCCACGTGACAAAACTCATCATCCGTATTCTGATGAACAGAGCGCGCGGCAGAATCAGCCCAGAGATAGGACAAGAAAAGTGCGGGTTTGTTAAAGACACTGGAACAAGGAACGCGATATTCATGCTCAGAATGTTATCACAAAGAGCGATACAGCTGCTAACGAAATGTACCTATGTTTCATAGACTACGCAAAGGCCTATGACAAAGTAAGCCACAAGGATCTGATCAGCAACCTTGATATATTCGGCAAAGATATCAGAATAATCAAGAACCCATACTGGCAGCAAACAGCATGCATGTGCATAGGGAATAAGTTCAGTGACTACAGAAAAATAGAAAGGGACGTAAGGCAAGGATGCGTCTTGTCACCCGACCTGTTCATTTTATAGAGCGAAGCAATTCTGAGAGAACTGGAAACTCTACAGTGATTTAGCATTGGCGGTCACAATCTTAACAATATAAGATACGCAGATGACACAGTACTGATAGCAGACACGGAAACGAAATTCCACAATATCATACAGAAGGTATCGACGGAGACTGAGAAGAAGGAACTAGGCATAAATTATAAGAAAACAAAGTGCATAGTTATCTGTAAGAGGATGGGCCTGAAATGCGATCTGTATGTCGGGAACACTAGAATCAAGCAGACGTGGAATTTTAAGTAACTGGGGAGCGTCTAGCCAGAAGACGGTAAAATTTGTAGTCGAATTGGAATGGCCAAGGACACATTCCAAATGTTGGGCAGAGTACTGCAAAACAGGAAGATATCTTTGGTAACAAAGAAAAAGAATACTGAACTGTTACGTGACATCTGTCCTTCTTCAAAGATGACGAAGAGACTCGAGGCGACAGTGATGTCATTCTACAGAAGGATGCTAAGTGTGTCATGGACCGAGCGTGTGAGATCTTAGAGGGGTTGCAAACAAGGAGGATGCTTATACTTTATATCAGGAAGAGGCAGCTGAAGATTCTGGGACAAATAATGAGGAAGGAATGGCTGGAGAATATGATACTAACGAGACGAGTAGAGGGAAAGAGAGACAAGGGAAGACAACACGTGATATACCTGGCGGACTTACGCAGGTGGTTGAAAGAACGCGGTCTGGGGAAGGAAGCAGAGAGAAGTATCTTGATGAGGACTCCAAGGAATAGAATGAGGTGGAGAGCCATGATCGCTTACGTCTTACGTTTACGTGTCACATAAAAAGAAAAGACGACAGAACCCAACGGATATAAAGAACATTCAAAACAATTCATAATAAAATTAAGAAATAAATAATGAAAAAAAATTATAAGCTAAACATATTATGTGCTAGACAATTTTTATCGCAAGAATCTATCTGATGTATTTAAAAATTTTCTGTTAGTTCATGCTTTGAACATAGCTGCCTTAGCTTTACTTGTGCTCCTGCTATATACTTAAATATTTTTGTTAAAGTCTAAAGAAGAATATGCAATGTTATTGATCCTAACCTGGTATCTCGACTTTATATATATTCCCATTGCGGTAACGTATTTTTCTGTGCATTTTCCTTGTAATTGTTCTGGTGAACTTTCCTCCATTTTTTATAGACTTTAGGAATTTAATCTTATTCT
>CAHIKZ030005098.1:85000-120000 GCA_903632075.3 Acanthosepion pharaonis | reverse complement strand
GAATAAAAATGACAATAGGAAAACTCGTAATTGCTGACGCGTTTCGTCCAATGTGGACTGGTATTTATTCATACAAAAAGTACAAATTGTGGCACGAGGCCAATAAAGGGGAGGGGTAGAGGCTGGTCAACACTAACTATCTTATACCTAGCTAATCAGATTCGCCACCCATTCGTACATTACATTTTACTCATTCACCAAAAGAACTCGACCATCACCAAACAATCATTCAACCACCATAATACCACGTGCTCTCAAGGGAGACCTACCAAAACCGCGCCCCATGCACTAGTCATACATAGAAATAAATTCAACCATAATTTTGATTTTAAAAATGCTACACTCATTAAAAAAGAAAATAACTCACTCAGAAGGAAAATTCTGGAGAGTGCCGCCATAGAAAATTACCCAAATATTAATCTACGCCCAGGTTTTTTCCCCGTTTCAACTTTCTTAACAAAATTACTGCTTTCACAAACAAATATACACAACAGATTCATAAAATCAAAAGAAAATGGTTGAATACATCAACACAGATAAAATGACAATATTCTCCACACGTGACAAATACTGACGTTATTTTCAGTTAAAAATATGAAAATAGCCTTTCTCTACATTCCAGTTGCTAGGTACATTCTGTTATTGTTTTTATTAGTTACTTTGTTCAAGTAATTTCATTTTCGTATTTTGCTTTGATAAAGCCCACATTGGACGAAACGCGTCAGCAATTACCAGTTATCCTCTTGTCATTTTTATTCATAAATATTGTCTTCTCTACTAGTTAAATCAGGAAAATTTCATATATATATATATATATATATATATATGAAGGGCAAAATATAACTTACTTTTAATAATTTTAAATTTACTCAATCTACAAAAATTGTGAAGTATTTTAAATCCAAACTTACATATTTTTTGTCTTTATCTACAAAAATGATTGTCTTGGGTATGAGGACATTCCCGAATTCTCTTGAACATACGCTACCATTGTGTTAATATATTGTCAAACAATGAATATAAATTTGTAAAGCAAGACATTTTTCACAAGCAGTTATACCTAGGGCTGGTCTTAATCGCGAATGTGAATTAACAAATTCGATCGTGTTAAAAGGGCAGTTTTCCAAAGGACAATATATCAACTGCTAATTAAATTGATTTTGAAATTCCATCAATGGTAACGCTTAATTTTATTGCCTCTCTGCAGGATTATCAACCTTAGTTTTCCCTCTTTGTAAACAATGGTTTCTTAAATTACAAGTAATATCATGAACAATTTGCTCTCGAATGTCTGCTATAGATTTGAGACCTTAAAGGCAATACTTATTACGCTGCATTACCAGAAATATTTTTATTGACTGATTTTGCTCTAAAATAAAATCTAAATTTCTAAGACTAAAATGTTAAAATCTGCCTACATTTAGCATGTCACAAAGATTTCAATAATTCTTGGGATATGTAAAAATATTTGTACAATAACGATTATGTATGATCCTTGGAGGGACAAATTCAATATACCACAATAATTACAACAGCTTATTCGATATATATAAGCATTATACAAATATAAAGCTAGTTCTTTAGGAAGACTAAAAGGTTAAACCCCAAATAGTATGCTAGCTAAATGGATGGCCTCGGTTCAGGTCAAATAACACAGCCAACTCAAAAACACCGATTGAAAACATGCGCCTGAGCACAGGGGCATCTCAGGACTTAGACAACTTGTCTCAGTCCTAAATTGTTCCGGGGCTCAGTCGGCGATGTTGTGTCGGCGGTGTTGAGTTGGTGGTGTTGAGTCGACGGTGTTGAGTCGTCGGTGTTGAGTCGATGGTGTTTTCCCATATTAAGACAAAATCGTTATACAACGATTGAGCTCGCCCCTTACATAAACACATGAATATTACAAACAAGGACAGTGATAGTTCCTTGAAGAGACACAAGCGCGATGTCATAGCGATTATGCTAATTTCATGGATATATATATATATATATATATATATATATATATAAGCTGTATAAATCTATGTATTATCATAGTTACTTTAGGCGAGAAAGAGCTATAGGTTAAAAGCTATGTTGGGAGGCGCGACATGAAAGCTGTGGACATCAACACAGAGTCCTGAGAGACCCTGGCAGCCATACTGCGAGGAACCTTGACCAAATACCTGAAGTCAGGGAAGGAGAAGCTGATACGAATCGCCCTCAGAAAGCAAAGTGACAGTTCTAACAGACCAGAGACACAACACACATTCGACCTCTGCAATAGAGATTGTCACTCTCGCATCGGCTTCTACACTTAAAGACGTCGCTGCTCCAACCAAGTAGACAACTAGGACACTACCCATGGCCTGCCTAGACCGACGGAGGACTACTACTATCATCGTAGTTACTTCAGGCGAGAAAATTTGTAGTAGAAAGAAAATGTCAATCATGTGTCGAACAAAAGCTTTTTATAACATCTATGGTAATCCATTGTAGAAGCATTATTAGTTCCTTCGAGAGACAAAATCCTAATACCATGACTATGAACGTTTCGTTGATATACAATAGCAATATAAAAAATTATGATAGCTGACTGTGTAGACAAACATTTTACTCACAAGTAGAATAATAGTCCCTTGTATGGAAGAAAAAGTGACACACCACGATTATGTTCATCACTTGAAGAAACAAAAATGTTATTTAAAAAAAAATAAATGCTAGTGATTTAGATAAAGAGACGCGTTGTTAACTCTAAAATTAGACGGAGAAATTCAGGCAAATTAACATTTCGAATACTGTGTGATCATCCATTTTTCCATATGAAATTAAATGAAGGGTAAGATATTTTAACAACACTAACAACAAATAATAATAATAATAATAATAATAATAATAATATTCTGTCTTTGCTTCGGTTTGGTTTGTTTTACGGCATATAAAATTCAATGGGTTATTTAATGCCGACAATATTTTTCTTACTGGTAATATTTTTTTCTTCAAAAATCTATTGCTATTAATTCATTTTCTTTTTTTCAAAAATGTGTTGCAGGTAATATTTTGCGTTTTCAAAAAATATATTGCTGGTAATAATTTTTTTCGAAAAAATGTTTAGCTGGTAATATTTTTTTTTTATTTTTGCACTTCCATAGTGTTTGACCCCAGTTTGGGGGATTAATTATTTTCCCATAGCTGGGACCCTAACAGCTACTACCACCCCGTGTGAGGGTGGACCTGGGAACACCAGCAATTCAGAGGTGGTTCCACTCTCCTCAAAACCTCATGATCAGAGACCTTGTTACCAGATATAGTTTATCGTCATGCCCAGGACGGTTCTATCTCTGGCAAATAAGAAAAATGTGTTTTTACTGAAAAAGCTGAAAACAGAATTTAAAAAAAAATAAATTGATAAACATTGTATCTCATTTTTATTTGTGGATGGAATGATGCGAACATTTATATCAGGTATGTCAATCATGGGGAAGAAGTGCAAAACAATTGATCGTTCACAAGGCCGCGTTAACCCATTTGGACGCTGGTGCTCCTGTAAGTATATCGCATTCAGTTATTGTTGAAAAAAGAATATTAACATATATATCTGTTGTTCAGATTAAAATGAACAGATTGACAAAATCGAGTTGCTTCTTTTATCTTCTGTTCACCTTCAGGGTGAGCAGAAATTCACACACATCGTAGCAGTAAATTATATTTCACCCTTTACTATCTCTCAGAATAATGGCCCGCATTAAAATACCTGTCCACATTATAATCACTGCCTACATTAAAATAATATCTGACATTCTTTTCTGTGAATATCAGATTCACCAAGCCCATTTTCCTCATTATGTACCTGCTACTTTCAAATTCTAAATAAAAGTGTCTTTTTTTTTTGTTTCCCATTATCCATAAAACTTCGCCATTGGTCGCATGTTCCGTCTATGATATTCTCAGCATATATCTCTAGAACCACATCACTCACACAAGAAATATATCCTCTTCATATTTTATCAATCATATAGGAACATTAATAATACATAAATGTTAAGTAAACTTTTAAATTAGGTGTTCTTTTTTATTATATATTTTTATAATTTGAAAGGCAGAGATACTCGAATTAATTCATGATTAATAATGAAAACTTGAAAATTTAGTGTTGCCAGTCAGCATATAAGGCATATATATTAAAACGGGTGAAATTATTTGTGATTTTAAAACTGGAAACCCATTGATATATACCGCATGTCAAAATTGATTTACTTTAATTGGGAGTATTAAATGACATTGGGTTGAGCAGAAATCGATTAATTTTAATTAGGAGTATTAAATGACATTTTGGAGAGCAGAAATTAATTTTCTTTAATTGGGAGCATTAAATAACATTGGGTGATCAGAAATAGATTTACTTTAACAGGGAGTATTAAATAACATTCAGGTGACCAGAAATCGATTTACTTTAATTGGGAGTATTAAATAACATTGGGTGATCAGAAATCAATTTACTTTAATAGGGAGTATTAAATAACATTGGATAATAAGAAATCGATTTACTTTAATTGGGAGTATTAAATAACATTGGGGTGACCAGAAATCGATTTACTTTAATTGGGAGTATTAAATAACATTGGGGTGACCAGAAATCGATTTACTTTATTTGGGAGTATTAAATAACATTGGGTGATCAGAAATCGATTCATTTTATCTGGGAGTATTAAATAACATTGGGAGATCAGAAATCGATTTACTTTAATTGGGAGTATCAAATAACATTGGGGTGGGCAGAAATCGATTTATTTTAATTGGAAGTATTAAATAACATTGGGTGATCAGAAATCGATTTATTTTAATTAGGAGTATTAAATAACATTGTGGTGAACAGAAATCGATTTAATTTGATTGGAAGTATTAAATAATATTAGGGTGAGCAGAAATTCAGAATTCTTTACTTATAAGCGAAATGCTGATCAAATGCAATAAAGTTATACATAATATAAATTAGTCGATATTTTGCTCGGCGCATGATTACTGAGTCTATATTGTTAAGAAATTAGTCTATTGCAGTAAAAACATAATAACACGTCTAGTGGGTTATAAAAGTTATTCGAATAACTTGGAACGATTTAAAATTGAAGTAAGTTTAAGCGTCTAATTTTTTTCTTTGAGATTTGACTGGTATTTCGGCGATATTATTTTCACACATAATTACCATGACTTAATTAACATGATTTAATAGAGAAATAAATACATTTTTACCAATAAGACTGATTTATTTACTGTTGAATTTGATCCGTCTTAATGAAACACCCTTATATATAATCCGTGTTAACGAAACATCACTAATATTCGAGAAATCATATTAAAGAAGAATATGATAATATCCAGGCTGGTAATCTTCTGTAAAGAAAGATAATGTTCAATAAAAAACAGAGAGACTATTCAAATATTAATATCCACTAAAAAATAACGTTTAATGTGTTAAAATATGTTGGATTAATAAATAGAAAATTAAATCTAATTACATTGTTTATGATTGGATACGAAACTGAGCAAAGACGATAATTTTAAGGAATCTGTGAGGACAAGGATTTCGCTTGAAGACACTGTTCAGACCTTGCTTGATTGCTAAGGTTCTTCATGACTGAGTCGGTTAAGGCAGATGAATATATATATATATATTCTCTTTAATAAATAAACGGACCCTCTACTCAAATAAGATTATCCACTAAAAATGAGATTTAAAATGATGAAAAAAATCATATTTATTACATATAATTATCAAATCCTCCTAATAATTAATATCTGTGTTTATCATCGCTTGAACCGGCTTCTAATGATCCAGTTGGAGAGGCTTGGTGAGAGTAGTCGTGGCTCCAGGAGGCACAGTCCTATGGTTACAGAGAACGCAGTATGGTTCCACCACGGAATATGTGAGCGAGCGGCGCTAGGTTGAGTCTGATTTGCAATCTCTTCGTCACCGAGAACCATTAGAAAACTTGGTATGATGTTTGCTTGACAACCTAACTGTCAGGGTTTCAATTCTCGGTAGTGGATGCGCACTGCTGATGAATCCCAAATATAGAACGAAACGGCCGTCCAGTGTTTTCTGCATTCTGTTGAGGTTTCTATCAGACTCGATATATATATTTATACACACACACACACACACGCACACACACACACACACATATATATATATATATATATATGCACGCTAACGAACGTTTATACGGTGGCTAATACCTAGATATTTGATTTGTCCACCTTAATATATATATATATATACACACACATGTATATATATATATATATATATATATATATATATATATATATATATATATATATGTGTGTGTGTGTGTAAAATTATATATATATATATGTAGCTAGAGAAGAGGGGGAGAATGGTGGGTGTAAAGATTACGTTTCGACGACTGCCGCCTCAAAGAAATCCATTTTATCTTCAGGTTTTTTTATCGTATAATATCTTCGGACGAATGCTTTCTGTCAAGGTTCATTTAATATTTCCACATCGGTCAGATAACAGAGAAGCAGTAATTCAGTTTCAGGACGACACCATCAATACACACACAAACAGATATATATATATATATATATATATATATATATATATATATATATATATATATATAATTGTTGCAAAGAAACGTGGAACGAAAATTCCTTCGATACATTTTGCTTATCTGAAACAGGAAATCGAAGGTTTTTATTTGAATTCCGATATCTACATTTGGAGTAGACATGCCTTGAATCGATTAAGGATCCCGTGGATGGGGTAGATCGCGATTCAGGGAAGAATTTCAGCATCCTGATAAATTACTGATCCTCGATAATGGAAAATATATATTGTTTTAGAAACTACGTTATCCACATTTATGTTCATCTGTGCCTGAGGCGACAAAACAAAGTTGTATCCATATCAAAACTGAGCTCCGGCGAACAATTTAAAATGCGATAAACAGACACACACATACACACACACATACACACACACGCGCGCGCGAACAGACACAGATACACATACTCATATATATTTCATACACTTAAGATACCATGAATGAATGATCATTTTCATATTTTGCTCTGTTTAATGAAAATAAGCATTGAGTGCTCTTTGTGAGTCAGTTTTAATATTTGAAATTCTTTATTGTGTTAATAGGACACGCTTCGATCTTACAAACGGATTCCCTCTTTAGTATGATGATAAACTAGATCCGAGTCCTGGAAAAGATGATAAACTACATTCAACAGTAAGGCTTTTGATCAGGACGTTTTGAGGAGCATGGAACCACCTCTATATTGCTAGAGTTCCGCTTGATCCGGGGTGGTAGCACCTGTTAGGGTTCCAGCTATAGATAAATATTTAACCCACAAACTGGTGTCAAACACTATCAAAGTGTAAATAGAGGTTTTAATACCAGAAATACTTTGTAAAAAAATTACCAGCAATACATTTTTGAAAAAAAATATTACAAGCAATAAATATATAATCGGCATTAAATAACTCATTGAGGTTGATATCCCGTAAAACAAACCAAACTAAACCAAACCACACCAAACGAACTGATTACTATCTGCATATATATATATATATATATATATATATATATATATATATATATATATATGTGTGTGTGTGTGTGTGTGTGTGTGTGTGTGTGTGAAAATATATTTTAAAAGTATTCTCTATTTAAACGACAAAGTGCTCAATATTTGATGGATGAATATATGAAAGTAAGCTCATACCAAACGTTCATAAGCAGTTTCATGCATGAACGCAATCTTCATGGCGTATGCATTGCTTTTGCTCGCCTATATATATATATATATATATATATATATATATATATATATATATATATATATATATATGTATATATATATATATATATTTTAAAGTGTGCTATATTCATAGGAGAAAGTGCTCAATATCAGATCAGAGATAGAGCGTATGTAAATATAAATATAAACGTGAATATTGAAGTCAAAACTCAGAGGCGACATTGTGTTTCATGCTAGGCACAATATAGCTTCAGGCGGCCTGACGATTGCGCCTAGTATGAGACAGCCTGCCGCCTCTGAGTGTTGACTTCAATGACACATATATATATATATATATATATATATATATATATATATATATATATATATATATATATATATATATCAAACTAAACAAATAATATAACCACTCAACGTCTTCCTCAATGTGCCTTATCCCTTCAGGATGTTGGAGATCATTGCCCTTCTCAATTTTCTATCCGTTTTATCTTTTAATATTTTAATTTGTTGCCATCTCTGCCAAACCCAGCTTCGACATACATTCCCTCACGATCATCTCGGTCCCAATGTATACAGTTAGTATCAGATTCTTGGCCCTCGTGGGCCTAATCGTGTACCACAGAAATTTCAACTGTCACTCTTTGAGTTTAAGTATAAGTGTTCATTTTCTTTAGAACTGTGTTGTCGCTCATATATTCTGTCTATGACATCCTAAGCATCCTCCTGTATGAACACATTTGCGTTTCTTCAAGTTTCCTACCTCTACATAATTAGAACAAACTTTTTTGTGTCATATTCCTCCATCTATAATTGCATCAGCAAAACGTTTTATATTTGTTTAATGAAGTCAAAACAGGTGAACGCGTCGCCCAAATATATCTTCTATCCTCGTCATTAATTCTCATACTATATATATATATATATATATATATATATATATATATATATATATATATATATGCTCCAACTACAACAGCGATTGTTGGTGTTCCCATGTAACACAGTTTTGAGATTCCGATTTCAAAGTCCTTGTATTTTGACAATTTTTCGTGATATTCAAAGATACATTGCAGTCTGCAGGGACTGCCATATCAATAATGAGGCACTTTTTTTATTTGCGGTCTCTAATAACAATGTCTGGGCGGTTACATTTGATTGTTTTTATTATCATTATTATTATTATTATTATTATTATTAGTGTTATCTTTATTAGATTATCTAATTTGAATTTGTGAGGATTATTGCTACATAAAATAACAAGCTCTATCGGACACTTTGCTGAAACCCTTACCAGATTATGATGGTGAAATCTACAAAGGCCGAATATCGAAACAAAGATATGGACAATTGTCTGAACAATGCAAATAATGTAAATAATTGCAATACCACTAATAGTCTCCGAAATACACACAGACACACAGACAGACAGACACAGACAGACAGACACACACACACACACACACACACACACACACACACACACACACACATATATATATATATATATATATATATATATATATATATAATTATTTATTCGAAAATTATAACATAAGTATGTTATATAATCTCTACAAAATTGTCATTTTGTTTCAACACTTCTGCTGTCTTATATTGCTCTACTCTGTATTGAGCACTCTTTTAAGTATAGTATTTGTTGGTTATTGGAATTCATTCCGTATACACAATCCTATACTTGTATATATATATATATATATATATATATATATATATATATATATATATATATATATATATATATATATTACTTAAACCTATGCTTGATCCAGGTATAGTACACTGAATGTAGCGGTTTGGTGAAGGATGTTGCTCTTGTCGCAGTTTTTGGTGGGTTATGCATACTTGGATATGTATCACCACCGGAGTTAATAGTAGCAACGCTATATTGCGTCTACCTAATTCCCTCTCGTCACCGAGGCCGGCTGTCCTAGTATTATAACTCTTGCATTGTATCGTAACAGTCCGATTTCGATTCTCAGTATTGGATACACACTTTTGATGAATCCCAACAAAGTACGAAATTGCCTTTCTGCATTCTGTTGTGGATTCTTGTTCTAGACACGAAAAAATTCTATTCATTTAAAAATCTATGTTTTATCCAGGTTTTTCATATTAGACTATTTCTTACATATTAGACTGTTTTCTTCTACAAAGGCCACATCAAATACAAGCAAGATGAATTTTCCCCTAGAAATATCCCAAAGAAATACAATCCTCGAGTCGACACATAAAAGAAAATTGAATGAATTATCTATTAAAACAAATTTTAAACACATAATCTTATCATCAAAAATAATAACACATCAGCAAAATCAAAACTACCTTTAACGAACTGTATCAATGATAAAATTAAACACATAAATAATTTAATGACTATCCTAAAGATTAAATTACATATCCCCGACCATATTTCAATTAGGACTCATTTAAACACAGACAAAACCGTTCCAGATTCCATCCGAAACATCCGAGTAGAAATTACAAGCATAATAACTTCATCCACATGTGAGAAAAGATTAAAAATAATGACCCCACTAATAATAAAAAAAAGAAAATCCAACACTCAATAACATTAAGTATGAAAACGTCCACAATTTGCTGACTGTGTTTGGAAACATTACTATAACTCTAGATACGTACATAAAACCACCCATACATTCAGTTAAAAGTAAAAATACAATCACCCTTGTTAATGGATAAAATATAACCGAAAGCGCTCGGAGATGCAGATATTTTAGTAGAGTTTTTAAACAATTTGTGCAAAGAAAAGAAAACACATATACGTGCACATATTTAAAACGAAAAATTATGCGAAGTTCATTGTCAACGAAACATGAATGAAAGAGTAATTGATTCTACATTCACAATTAACAACATATATATATATATATATATATATATATATATATATATATATATATATATATATATATATATATATATATATATGATAATGGATAATAGAATAGTCGGAAGCGCTCTACTATATACAAAATTTAGACATTTTTTTACACACTTTTTGTCTAGAACCGCAATAGCCTGCTAATCGTCTTTAATAAAACATGTTTAGAAGCGGGATTGCTACTCAAAGGCAGTATATATATATATATATATATATATATATATATATATATATATATATATATATATATATGGCGACCCTGATGATTGTGTCTAGCATGAAACAGTCTGTCGACTCTGAGTGTTGAGTTCAATGTTCACTTTTATATTTACATACGCTCTATAGCTGATATTTGGACACTTTGTTCCACAAATGTAACACACCTTGAAACTATATATATATATATATATATATATAATTATGAAATATCGCACATCGTGTGCTTGTGTTATTAAAAGAGTGCCTGATTTACAATATTTATACTAATATTACATATATTTTCTCTCGTCGGTAGAACAAGTCATTTCAATTTTCATATCACTTATGACAATTAAATTTATATTGTATTATATTGATTTGTGCTATCGGTGATTTATATATATATATATATATATATATATATATATGTGTGTGTGTGTGTGTGTGTGAAAGACAGGAGATTATGCAGTATATTAAGTGAAAGTTTTTATTCAGAGAAACTAGTATGTAAAATAAGAGGTATGTGTTTACTGTACTCCAACAACGCGCTTTGAGGAAAAATGAGATTAACTGATGAATCTATCTATCTATCTATCTATCTATCTATATATATATATATATATATATATATATATATATATATATATATTTGGTTGGATAGATGTGAGTTTGTGACCCTGGGTTTCACGCTTTAGCGATCGTCAGACAAACTGATTACTGTTTTAAAAAATTTGGGTTTATGTAGATTGCGTGTATTGGTGTTATTGTGGAAGTGGTGGGGGAGATTTCATCATCTATCCAACCAAATATGTTAGCTCTATCTCTGATATTGAGCGCTTTCTAATAAGTACTGCGCATATAATATATAAACATTTATACATATATATATATATTTATTTATATTTATATTCACTTTTCATATATATATATATATATATATATATATATATATATATATCATCGATATTTTTATTTATATAATACTGTGTCTTTATGTAATTTTTGTTGAGCTATCCATGTTCATAGAATGATTTTTACACATAGTAGCGCTAACCATTTTTAGCTTTTTTTTTCAGCCCTACCTCCAGGCGCGTTTTCTTTGAAAAGCAGATAAAATGCATGTCTTTGAAGATTTCAGTTCCTCAACGTTTTTTTGATCTGGTATTTTTGATATACTGCTGTATCATTTTTAGCCTTTCCACTTGAACACACTATCTTCATTTGCATGGTTTCTGTTGTCTTTTTTAAACCTTGACGAACTTTTATATTCATTGTAGAAAGCTTAGTTATTCTTCTTTGTTCCCTTCTCTGATCAATTACTTTTCTTGTTTTTTTTTTTAAATTCAACGGGAAGTTGATCACAAGATTAAATGGAACAGAACAAAAATAATTCTACTTCTCTGAATGCAAGGGAAAGAGATGGAAATATCGGATTACGATTATGTGTCGTAGAATGTTTCGTATTCCATCACCATTTTCTGATGGTACCTCATTCTTTTCATATTACGCATTGATAGTGGACAGTATTACCAACATTTATATCTGACATCAAAAAAGAACTATTAAAAACATAATCAGATAGGGACAGCTGGCATTTATCGGTCACAAAATGAAGAGATTGTTGACCATCACAGGGAATATCGAGAACCAGATAATTTAGAAGGCGGCGAGCTAATATGAATCGATGGAAGTATGGACAGGAGGTTATGCAAATGGACACGTACTGGTAATGATAGGAAGCAGTTGACAGACATGATCACCTACATCCTGAAATAATTTGAATTTCCTGATTAACCATAATGATTAATTTAACCATTGACCTATCTCCATAAGAGTTCCAGGACTATAAAATACCAGTGTGCATTGATCTATTGCAACATTCAATGTTTGGATTTACCAATTTAACCAACATTTGCAATATCAATAATGTATATGAGTTCTTAACGTAAGAGGGTACAAATCAAACTATTCAAAATTCACACGTTTCTCTTTTCAGTGAAACAGATATTAAACACAGGATAATTTTATCACCTCTCTTTCTTTTTCTTTTATCACTGAAACCAAATGGCGTCTCTGATATATCATTTCCGCTTTTTCGCAAAATGAAAACGGAATGGTTCATCATTTATCTGAGGTAATGCTAGAGCGAACTGCCCGTTCAAAATAACTAAATAACAAGCAAAATTACAATATTTTGAAGATTTAGTGTATACGTATTTCGTACCATGGCTCTAGAATCCAAGTTACTACAAAGAACAATGTTTAGGAAATATGCGAATTAAGTACTAAACACCTATAATTAAGGCAACAGATAAAATTCCTTGTATTCTTATACTTTCTTTTTTTTTTAAATTGAGCTCAAAAATCAGTGTTTCACTTTTTAAAATATGCCTCGGCATTCCATTCATCTCAAGCCAAAACTCTTTTACTCACCTTCTATTCAGTTACTCTGACTCAGTTTACTCCGTTTATGTAATTAAATGTTTGTTCACAAATTTTTCTATAAAAAAATTTTCCTTAAGGAATTTGCGAGAAATCAAGAAAATTCTTTATCTTTTTTTTTCTTTATTTTAAATTAAGTCATTTGTGGATAGCAAATGTTCGGCAAAATGAACCCAAGTTAGAAAAAAGAGTTCCTGAAATGATTATTGTCTTATTCTTATGAATTATGCATCATGTTTATCAATCTTCATAGACTTAGGTTCACGGAAGAAATAAAATAATGGAAACATTCCATTATTTAAATATTTTCTTAATCGGAACGTACAGATTAAACGGATAGTTTCTCCTTTTTCTCCCATAAATAAACGACCAGACTTCATCAATTTCGGCAGACAATCTTTGTTGTCAATGGAAGAAAACAATTTTGCAAGATTAATTTTATGCAAATCCCATTGACGGTTAAAACATTTTACCGCAAATGGTTTCTATTGCACTTGATATATAATTCATTCTACAGTAATATTTAATCAATATATATATATATATATATATATATATATATATATATATATATATATATATATATATATATATATATATATATATATATGTATAATAGGCAAATGCAAGACCAAGCAAAAATAGTGTACTGGTAACATTTTTGATTGATTCATTTTCTACGAATTATCAACCCATTCCAGGTTTCTTAAAGCCAGAAAATATTTCATGATTGTAAGATATTTTTAGATAATATTTTTTTAGTAATACAAGTCTTAATCATTAACCCATAGGTGGGAGAGTAGAGGGGGATGCATAGATTTCTCAGTGGTATTCGCCCGTAAGTGAATGTGAACCCACCGGGAATTGGAACACTCCTAGACTGATCCTAGTCCCTTCTGCTATTTAGCCCGTCGCTACGAGGGGAAGAGATGGATTCATACATTTCACAAGTTTATCTCTACGAACATAAATATAACGAAAATCGGCAGGTATTCGAACTTGGTTACAGCAGATATCTAGTTTACCACACACGTCATCAAAGTATCAGATTTGGTTACCTATCTAGGGACTGACCAGACTCGATGTTGCTTAACTTCAGTGTTTCCAAACGATATGGATGTCAGCCTTCATGGTATAGAGTTATTAAATAATATTCTAGTCTGAACCTAAGACGACGAAATAATAGCAAATGGATAAGTTGAATAGATAATGATTAGTCTTCGATTTGAAGATGATATGATAGTGGACGGAGAAACATCGACTCAGGTTTCTTTTCAACAGTGTAAAAGTTCTTGGAAAGAGGCTGATATAATAAAACTTCATTTTTCTCAAGAACATACGAAAGGTATGGGCATAGTTCGGCAATCAATATTAAATTGTGGCTTTTAATGTGTAAATATCAGAACGAGTGGAAACAAGGAATGTAGTATGTATGATGACGATAAACTACATCCGGGGGAACTCTCAGCGTGGAACCACCTCGTAATTGCTGTTGTTCCAAGGTTCACCTTTACACGGGTAATAGCACCTTGTAGACTCCCAGCTATGGGCAAATAGTGAAACCCCAAACATAATGAAACCCCAAACATATTATAGTAAAAATGCCATTTCTATATAAAAAATTACAAACAATATCTATTTATAGAAAAATTACCAACAATACATTTTATAGTTGAATTATCAACAATTCATTTAATTGCAAAATGGCTAAAAACTACATTTTATCTGTACCTGAAGACACGCAATTTCAATCAAAATATATTTAGTTGAAGCCATAAAATTGTGATCAAAATGTTTAGATTTCGGCATAAAATAACCCATAGAGGTTGATATACCGCTAAACAAAATTAACCAGTAACTAAAGAATGTATTGTAAGAAAATTTTCCACTATAGGTTTATTAGAACGAGGTCCGTGTGGAGATCTGCTGTCAGGCACTGGTGACGGAGATATCTGGAAGTCCAACCTTACATTCTGGTATCATCTGCCGATTTATTTCATAACTTCAATTCTAATTCTAAATGTGACCAGGGAAGTAATCATTATATATAACAATCAACAGCGATCACAAAAAGAAGCGCTAGAAATAAGAAACTTCTAATTATTGTTTTAAAAAATGATACTAAAACTGAATATAAAATTATTTGTCTCTATTAAGCAAGAAACACTTAGTTGTGTGTTATGTCTTCCTTCCACTGAATGAAAATAACGCAAGAAGCAGAATATCGCTTGGAGTCGACGTAGACTGACTGAAATCTATAGTAAGCAGATAAGCTAGGTCTCTAAATCTCTACCTGTTCTCCTCCTGCTGACGATTCTCGGCGTTAGTTTATACGTATTTGGACAAGTCCAAGTCGTCCATGTTATTCAACTGTGAATTTCACCAATAACTGTTGGAAATGTACCCGAAGGCCCCTGTCGTAATGAGGATTTAAAGGTACGACATCTCTGCGACAATGTCCTTGATGGTTTTCGATTATTTGTTTTTTATATATTTTTCACGCGCGAAGATGCGAGGCCGAATGTTCAATATAAACTTTATTTTTTCAGCACATGTGAGGCATATATAAATATATTGACAGAGAAATAAATATCACAGTGTACGGGATTGCCTTCGTTACACAGGGATATATATATATATATATATATATATATATATATATATATATATATATATATATATATATATTAGGAAATATAAAATGTGACGTCACCCGGTGTCGCTGCCTCAAACGTGAAGTCTGCCTGGCCGCGCCATACTGTCTTAGTCGCGGCGCCAATTGTGACATCCCTCCGTCTGTCTCCGCGCCGTCGCCGTCCTATCCTGTCTTGTGACGACTAATGTGACTTGGTATTGGTCGCGGCACCAAATGTGACGTTCTAACTTTTTGCTGATTCGGATGGGAATCTGGTTAGATTTGGCATCAGCCTTGTCGTTCCCAGCTCGCCTCCAACGTCTCTAACTGTTTTGATTTCTAGTCTAACCTACCCACGTTGTGATTTGATCTTAGGTAGACGAAATCAATCAGTTGCCGGGCCGTAATGCAAGTCGGGTTCGAACAAGGGTAATAGCGCAAAAATATATATAAAAGAAAATAAAGTAATAACTCGAAAAGTTCAAATGTGTTAAAAAAGGATAACAATATTTTATATCTGGTTGCTTAAAACAGGACTGCATCTTTCTCCCAAACTGATATATGGATTCGTGACACTTTGTGTTTTTTAGGTGAGTCTTAAGTTGTTTGTTCTTTAAGAAACTGGTTCTTGGTGTATCTTCAGGCGATATTCGTAAAACTTGTTTTTGGTGTATCTTCAGGCGATATTCGTAAAACTTGTTTTGGTTGTGTGAGTCTAAGCCATTCTTCAAAAGTAAATTGTTCTTGGTTAGAAGTTGAGGTCGTGATTGCGTGGAAACTTAGTCAGCTTTCTGCGAGGCTGTCTGCGAGCTCTCAGCTCACTGTAACTGCTTGCCTGTCTGTCTAACCCCAACCGCTCAGCTGCGAACTGCGAACTCAACTGATTTCTACTCGTTGCGACTCTGCTTATATGGACGCCGACCAAAACCGGGGTGGGCCTGTCGGGGTTTAATTCTAAATCCGCATTAAGGGTTTTTTCTTTGTTCTCGGTCAGGAAGAATTATTAATTTCCATTTTTGGAAGTCTTTCGTCCTCCTAAATTCTTCCTTTCTCATATTGGTATCTCACCCATACCCTCAGAGGGTGTCAACGGGTTTCCCCTCTCTCTCACAGTGGCATCTCATACCGATCCCTTCAGGGGGCGTCAACAGGCCTCCCCCTCCTTCTTCACATGATTACCTTCGCCTACCGCTCACGCCACCTTTCAGCCAATGGACGCTCAGCGGCGTGTGTATGGCCGGACAAGCCTCGGTTTAAAAAATCTTGCTCAAAGAAAAAAAAATTATCTACTTTTTTTCTTTTTCTTTTTCTTTTCTTTCTTTTTTCTTCTTCTCGACAACAAATCCTTAGACTTATCTTAACCGTATGTCACCTGACTTTATCAATCGAGACTTTCGTCAAACAAGTGGGTGGTCATCTGGCGATATCCACAGCCAATTATTCGTTCTGATAAAATAATTTTGCTATCATGGCCAGCTCTTGACATAAAACAGGTGCTTTTTCCAAACGACATCTCCGCAGATAGCTAATGGGTCAGTCTTTCTTTCTTTGTAACTCTGCGGGTGGTCCAGCGGACATTTTTCCCGCGACACAATTAATTTTTATCTCTTAGAATTCTGCCCTGTAGGCCACCTGACCGACCTGAAATTTTCACCATTCGGTGTGCCGTCATAAATCAAACGCGACAGATCTGCGACCTTACTTTCTTCGCTAATGAAAATAAAATCTTTATCATTTTTTCCTTGTTAGAAAAAAAATAACATCCTCTTTTTTTGATAGATTCTTATCTCCTAATTTAATTCTCGCCTTTTTTTTTCTTTTTCACGCAACCCTAAATAGTGTCACACAAAGTCAGACAATTATTTTTAAGACATTTTTATGTTTATACATTGTTTTATAAATACAAATATTTAAGTAAATGCTCTGTTTATTATAAGCAGTGTTAAACAACATTTACCGACCTGAATATCCGTGAAATTTTCGAACCTGTATCCTATACGGAACAGTCAGTTAGCCTGACATGCACTTAAACGATCGAGCCACAGAGAATCATTTGATTAGCAGGGTCGGATTGACTGCCTTTAAACTTCAGCCATCCATGAAACTCTCACGTACATTCATATCTGCTCATGGCGTATCAAATGTAAACAAATGACGTCACACATTATGAAATGGACAAAGTCCGACAATTATTTTTAAGATATTTTTTATGTTTAAACATTCTTTTTTATAGATACAAATATTTAGGTAAATGCACTGTTTATAATAAACAGTATTAAACAACATTTAGCGGCCTGAATGTCCGAGAATTTCTCATGTCTAGTAAAGAAAATGAAAGGAATAAAGAGGAAGAGGTTGTTTCAATTCTTACTGGAGGACACATTTTCTTTGCTATGTAGATGATGTAAATTATTTTCAGATAATGTGTATCTGTAAAAGAACAAAATGAAAACTATTTTTAGCTGAAATGTTTCGTTCTTTGGAGGATTTTCTGAAGCCACATTTCCGTATAAAGTTTTTCAGATGACGAAACGCGTCGGCTAAAAATAGATTTTCCTCTTGTTTTTTTTTTTGTTCATAAATGTTTATATATAATATGTTCAGAGTTACAAGGAGGCACATGATCAAAACTAGCGCTTTATATATTAGATTTAAATTTTTTTTCAGAATTTTGCTTGTTAGAAGAAAGCAATTCTATAAAAGGGGAGAAATAAACAAGAGAATTGCACTTTTTCCAAAATTGTTTCAATAGAACAATCTATTTAATTTTCACCAAAAACATGCATTTAATCAGAGACATTTAAAAATATTTTGTATATAATTTAAGCTTAATTTAGTGACTATAGAACTACAGCCAACGTGATTAAAATAATGATCCCTACGTAAATAAGTATTTTGGCTAGTACCTTTATGAGGCCAGGTTGTATGGTCATCTGAAAGACATTCAGCCAAAGTTGTGAGATACGAATTGTAGACCAAAATCTACAGAAAATAAACTTATAAATAAACAAACTTACAGAAAATAATTACAACAGACTGAAAACAGGAAATAAATCCTAAGAAGAAATTGGTATGGAAAAGATGCCTTCCCAAAGCTAAGCAACGTATTGAAAGATAAGAAATTTTCACAAGGAAAGTCTACTGAACTGCTACGTCTTATCTACTTCTTCTATATGACATCGGATGCAATGAAGAATAGGCCCTAAGCGATAAATGTGATTCGACAGATACATGCTGAGGATACCATTTAGTAGACATATGAACAACGACACTTGCATGTAGAATCAGAATGTGACATTTGAAATTCCTAGGAAACAAAGAAAGAAAATGGTTCTTGGAGAATGTAGCAAAAACCGGACATATTGGAATCAGTGACAGTGGAAAACAGCAAATGTTATAAGTAATAAATAGGATGAGAGGATGTCAGAAGAGGGAGGGCAGGATGGTAAAATAGGATTGTAAAATAGGATTGTAAAATAGGATGGTAAAAAATCACAATTGTTTCTTAGAGCTATAAAAGAAATGTGGGGAGTTATCGCCGTCTAGCCTGAGGGAACATAGCACATAAAAGAAGAAGAAAATGAACAAAAGGACAAAGAACCGAGTATAATTGTTATATTAACGAGAACTCTAACATTATAAACCCAACAACATAATATTTTATTAGATCTTTTCTGACACCTTCAGCATTCATTTTAAAACCAGTGACAAAATACACGGTCGGATACAGATTTTTCGCTGGAAATTTTCGCAAATATAATAATTTTGTTAAGAATAATATGTAGAAGAAAAACGAGTGTGGAAATATCTTTGAATTCATTTGTCTACATCAGTGTTTCTCAATCTTTTTTTTTTGCCCTTAGCCCGCTTTTACACTTAATTTTTTTTTTGGAGAACCCAATAACCGTTCGATGAAATAAGTAGCTTATTTTAATTTTTACTAATAGATAAGTTTAGAAATCTTTACATAATTTTCCTTTATATATATAATTCTTTCTATATATATATATACTTGCCAGTTTTTATTCAACTTTTACAATCAAAACAGCCGTTAGAGTAAAAGAGACGTTAACTCATACCGCTTTATATCTTTTTCTGTTAGTTTTAGTGATTTGTCTTCCTATTTTAGTATTTTAATGTGGCGCAGATTACTGTAAAATTTACAATTCTAATTTGAAACAAGCGCCTCGAAGTGCGATTTTCTATGGATCACTAAAAGATTAGCGGTACCCCAACCAATTTACTTTATTTTGTGTGAACCCCCAGTAAAATTACTTGATCGATCAGGGTCCATATGGACTCCGCATGAGAACTATTGATCTATATTCCAGCAAAAGCCGGTCAATTTTTCATTGCCATTGTGTGAAAAAGAGTATCAACGCCTGACTGGCGAGCGACTGTCTTTCTGAGTACAATTGCCTGGACATATTTAGTATGCACATAAGACAATTCACAATGCCAACCGGATTTACACGTTCATTCAACCTTGGGTCTGTGTGAACGTGCTTGAGTCTTCAATGCGAATCATCAAATCGTAGAGCCGCCAAATCATTCTCCCTATCATAATGAAGATTTGTGAATCGTGTGATCCGCTTAACGAGATACATTCCATTGCTAATTGCATCTTGCCTATTCGCCATCTTTCACAAACGCAAGCCTTCCCCGTTATACAAATCGCAATCGAATTTATCTATTGGGATATCGTTATATTTTAAAATGGCGTTAACTGCATCTCTTAAGGCAGAACTCAGTCAATTCTAAGTACATAAAAATAATTCCTGCCGCTTCAATAATAATTTGTGATTGATTTCTTTCCGTCCTTAAAGCAATTTAATTAATGTTTAAGAGACTGTTAAGTTGCAGGTGCGTGGATAGATTTCGGCCGATTCTAAATGCAGCAAATTTTATTTAAACCGCTTCCGAAATAATTAAGAGATTTTCTCAGCTGCTTCAAGTATGGGTGTTTTCGCAGAATTAAATTTACCGTGCCTAGATCTCCACTTATTTAAACCAGTTTCATTCCAGTTATCTGCACCGAATGAGTATTGAAATAAATTTTCAGAAAACTTATTTCTGTAACGATATATATTTTACCGATGCAGACCAAAACACACACACAACACACACATATATATATATATATATATATATATATATATATATATATATATATATATATATATATATAATCATAATTACAGACGGTCCTTAAAAATCCATTCAGTTATAATTTATTTCACGAATATATAAAATTATTTGTCTTTGGCGACCGAAGTTTTTTTTTTTTTTTTAAATCTGTCAATTTGTTCAGATAAAAAGAAGAGGGTGGGAAAGAAAAAAAGAAAGAAGGAAAAAATATATTAAAAGAGGATAAAAAAAAATCAATATTATGTTTTAAAAAGGTCGGAGGGAAGGAAAACAGTGGGAGGGGAGGCTGAAATATATATATATATATATATATATATATATATATATATATATATATATATATATTATCAATTAGGACTTATTTAAATACTCATGGAGACATACTGGACGCTATTAGTAATGCACTTGCTGACCATACAAATATAATAGCATCATTTACATGCAAAAACACTAAAATAATGGAAGCCTTATTAAGAAAAACAAAAATATAACACTCACTAATATCAACAATGATCATGGACACAATATCTTGACCGTGTCTTTAAAATGTAAACATTATATTAATACATACATACATCAATCTATTTCTTGTTAACAGTTAATATATTTCAACCATGAAAATGGCGAAATGTATAGCCGAGCGCTCGAATAAAAACAATTGCACAGTTCTAAAGCACCTTATCTGACGTATTCAATGAAATTTGCATGAAAAAAGAAGGATATATATATATATATATATATATATATATATATATATATATATATAGGATGATTGGCCCCGCAGATACATGTGACAACACCAGTAAAGTTGAAGCAATGACTCAAAGATGGTTACTATCCATATACAAAGCTAATTTTATCCCCAAGGAGGTTTACAACAGGGTGAGACCGACAGGCTCGCAACGACCACGCATGTATGGACTTCCTAAAGTACACAAAGAGGGAGTTCCACTTAGACATATTTTGTCTATGGTGGGATCGGTAGAACATGAGTTGGCTAAATGGTTTTCTGAATAACTCCAACCCGTCTCGAAGATTTTTTCGGACAAAAATATTTCCGACTGCTTCTTTCTTTCCAAATTCATTAGGGGTTTGGATATTCGGTCTGAAGACAAATTGATGGTGTCGTTTGATATTATCAGTTTATTTGCCAATGTCCCATTACTTGAGAATATTGGCATTTGTGACGACATTCTATATAGGGGCAATTTGGGTCCTACTAGCATCTCTGAAGAACTATTTTTGGTATGCATGCGTTTGGCTACAGCCTGGAGTTCATCTACAATGAGACAATGTATGTCCAGACGGATGGGGTTGCGATGGGTAGGCCTTTGTGTCCGGTTTTCGCCAATATTTTTGTGGTCTATTATGAACGAATCCTATTTGATAAAGTCCATAAACCCTGTGTCTATATGAGAGATGTGGACGATACTTTTTCCATCTTTGATTCTTTCATAGATGCCACTAATTTTTTGGCTCAACTCCATTCTCTCCATCCTTCCCTTAACTATACAATGGAGATTGAAAAGGATAGAGCTCTCCCTTATTTGGATGTCCTTGCTGCAAGGATGGCGCTTTCGACACTAATGTTTGCCGTAAGCCCACATTCACCGGGTTTTATACGGGCTGGAACTCGTTTGTTCCTAAGTCTCGCAAAATTAGTCTGATTTCGACTTTGGTCCATCGTGCTGTCATTCCGCTGAAATGTTAAATGGTGAACTTACTAAAATTCGGAATATTTTCCAAAGTAATGGATATCCCATCAATGTTATCAAGCGTGTGATTGACAACAAAATCAGGCGGTTAAAAAAGCCTGTGGCATTTGGTCCTAGCCAGTACCCTGTCTATTTGAAGTTAGCTTGGCTTTGCAGGAGTGTCAGCTATTATCGGACACAATTTAGGCATCCATTTTGTCTAAACACAATGCTGTTAAGTTGTGCATGGTTTTTCATACTAGAACCATGGTTCCTTTCTTTTCTAAAGATACGTTGTCCTATTTTCATGAAAATTTAGTCGTTTATAAGTTTAAATGCCGTTGTGACGCGGTATACATAGGACGTACCAATCTAAGGTTGGAGACCCGGGTGGCGCAGCATGGTCCTGCTTTTGTGCATTCAGGCAAACCCAGTCAGCCTATAAGAACAACTTAGTCAGTCCCTGAGTCTGCAATTGGTCAACATTTGCTGGACAATCCTGCTTGTGCCTCTTAGTACGAAGACACGTGCTTTTCGGTTTTACAGAGTGCTCGATCAACACACCATCTGAAGCCGTCTATATTAAGTGTCAGCAGCCCAGTCTGTGCAGAGAGAAGGAACACTTTTTACGTTCCTTACATCTTTTGGAGGGTCTGTGAGTTCCACTTCTTCTATTTTAAACTCTTGTGGAACTATTTATTTACACCCACCTTGTTCAATGTTAATTTATATAATTAAAATTTGTCTTTTTGTCGAGACTTTGCATACATTTATATCCAATATTGCCAACGAATATTTTTTGAAAAAGCGAAATGTACCTTAGGTATGACGCCCATTATGTTTAAAAATATATATATATATATATATATATATATATATAGTGAGACCCAGTTGCTAATCTAGTAGAATTTGTAAATTCATCTAGTTGAGGCACCAGCGGAAAAGAAAATTATCACAACAGTTGCTATGAAAATATTTTGAGAAAAGTCAGTCGGAAAACATGTGAGAAAATAAGTCGAGATACCCGGTCATGATCGATTTCATTGCAGACCTTTCTCAATAAACACACACACACACACACACACACACACACACACACACACACACACGCGTGTGTGTGTGTGTGTGTGTGTCTACGTTAATGTATTGGATCGGATTTCCGACATTTTTAAACCAATTTCAACAAAACTTCACAGGACTACGTAAAATTAGCTTGCGGTGGTTCTAACAGCGCCAAATATTGGAAAAACACAATTGTTTTTGCATGAAATCAATTTGAAAACACGATTAAGATGCATCACGAGAATGAAAGGGGGACAACTCATATCGAGTTATACTTATTATAAAACCCAGGTTGTTCGTGTGTTTGTGTGTTCGTTTATATATGGGATGGATTTCCTAAATTTTTCAACTGATTTCAACAAAACTTTACTTTTTTTTTGGCAGGTAGTGTTTCTTATTGTCTTGCACACATTTTTCTTTATTTTTACATACAGAATGATTTAAAAATTCCATTTACAATACAATTGTTTATAATAGAATTCTATTTAATCGGTAGATCCATAACGATTGAAAACAATGTTTTTGTTTGAGTTTGGGTTTGACTAATTCGAAAAAAAAAAAACTAATTAAGACATGCGTGTCCGTCAACCTTAAACAATAATCTTTATGATGGTCGATACTTGATCTATCTCTTACTGTTACATCCCCGGGCAACGCCGGGCTCTACTGCTAGTATATATATATATATATATATATATGTGTGTGTGTGTGTGTGTGTGTGTCTGTGTGTGTATGTATTTAAGTATGTACGTGTACGTATGTGTGTATATGTATGTATGTATTTCTAATGATGTAATAGATTCTTTATTTTGTAATCCAACAGATTTTATTAGTGAAATATTATTTTAATTAATACCGATAACTGTATATGCTTTTATTTTCGTCTACATGACGGGAGATTCGAGATATCTTATTAAAGAAAGATATGTGCGGTCCTGCAGGATTCGAATCTGCGTCCAACTTGGATGAAGAAACCATCGTTTGATCCAACGGGTTTATACCGACTCAACCACGGAGTGCATTGACAACCGTGCAATGTTGAAAAATGCCTTATAATCTCAATTTTATTACAAATCATTTATTCTAGTGAACTTCCATTTTGTTTCTATCATAGCGTAGAAATATTTGTCAGTTTTCTGATACACAAGTTTTCTCAAATATGCTTATTTTTGATATCCTGGAAGGCATTAGTTTTGAACAAGTTGTCGCCGTCACATGAAATATTAGATTTGATGATGAATATCTTTGAGAAACACATTAAACATTAACCTATTCTGTGATATATTTTCCAAATCAAAGGGCGTCGTATAAATAAAAACAAACAAAAAGTAAATAATATTATACTACATTTATATATTTCAATATTCGCTGATGAGAAAAGGCTGCAAAATCAATTTCAATCGATTTTGTTCTTTCCTTTCCACAAATTGAATCTACTTGTTTAAGTTAATCCGGTTCTATTACGAGAAATTCCGAAAAATATGAAAGCATATTAAGGAAAGAAAGAATAAAACAGATATACGTTTGATATCCTATATTTACTTCTTTCCGTTTGACTAACAACCTAATTTATATTATCTTTATTTCTTACATTATCTTAGATAATCCATAATTTACAACTTTTATTCCATTTTAAATATGGAGGATTTTGCCTTTGGTTATAAAAGGATAATATAATTAGATTTATTATTGCTAAAATATGAATCCGCATTAGCTGTTTATTTATTTATTGTAGATAAAATAGAATAGATTAGAGAAGAATAGGTGAAGAAAGAGAAAATAAAAGCAAAATGAACGGGAGAACATCCGTGACCATCGATCATTGTTTTATATGATGATATTGACTAGTATTGTCAAGGGAGGTAACTGCTTCCGTACACACGTAGATATAGAGATACAGGGGCATTAAAAGGCTATCTGCGTAGAAGTTAAAGGAGACAACATACGTCAGTAGAACCAAACACATACACACGCACACACACATATTACATGTGGCATATACATATTTACACGTACGTAATAGAATGGCATGTTTCTATAGGTCGACGTAAGATTGTAAATATAAACATGTCTCTCTCTGTACACACACACACACACACACACACACACACACACACACACATATATATATATATATATATATATATATATATATATAAGTGAACATAGAATTGAACACTTAGTGGTGATAGTCTGTTTCATTCTAGACGCAATCGTCAGGCCACACTTTATGCAGAACCACCCACACTAATTGAATAGTCGAATACAGAGACTTGTTGCACAATCTGCCCCAAAACGACCCTCCGCCGGTCCCTGAATTCAGAGTTGTGCTTCTCATAGACCAGTTGTCATCAAAGTCTATAGTACCCAGTGTGTCCTGCTATTTAACCATAGCTGAGGGGAGAGGATATCTATCTATCTATCTATCTATCTATCTATCTATCTATCTATCTAAATATATATATGTGTGTGTGTGTTTGTGTGTGTTTGTGTGTTTGTATGTGCGTTTGTGTGTCTGTGTGTGTATGTGTGTGTGTGTGCTCCCGGAAACCCGCTTTAACTCTGTAAGGAAAGTTGGTATTAAACACAGCGGCTCCTATTGCTATTAAGCATTACTCTCCAAGTAAATTGAATTAAGTTCTCCAAGACACTGACGTATTTCTTATAGAGAAAAACGATAAAATTCCCTTCCTTTCTGCCGTACGACGGAGGCCTAGAGGTAAGATATCGGACGTCTAGCCATACTGAGAAGCTGTAATATAGCGAAACAGTCTGTTGGTGAACAGTGGCCAGTGTGCGAACATGACCGCTAGTTTCATGTGCTTTCACGCAATCATCAAATGTTCTTTGGTTATTGTTTAGAAAATTTGAATTCTTTTACCAACAGACAAATCCAATAAGGTAAGCCATCCAAACTTACCAAGGAGGAAGGTAACATATCCGGCTAAGATCAACATAGCCGAAAAGCACACGCGCACACACACACATTTCCAACAGAATTTTTTTTACCGGTTTGAAAAAATAATTGCTCAGTGACTTAGGGAACAATAGCACCAAGGGCGAGGAGCTTAAAGCTTCAAACAGAAAAAGTGTGCGACAATGCCGGGCCACAGAATTCAGCTACGTCAGAGCATTTATAATTAGAAACACGAATAAGCTGCTTCCAGTAGAGATTGCTCATAGGAAAAAAGAGCACTCGCTTTTAGTCTGTGCAATCTTAGGCATACTCTATGAGGAGCGAGCTGCTTATTCTTATTTCTAATTATACACACACACACACACACACACACACACACACATATATATATATATATATATATATATATATATATATATATATGAGCATGTATATATAAATAGATGTAAATATATATATATATATATATATATATATATATATATATATATATATATATATATATTCAAATATATAAGAAAATAATGAATATTCATTGATGAGAAATAGCGGCAAAAAATAAAAGGTAAATGATTTACGAAGAGACAAATTTCAGGTGCATTTGCAAAAGAATGGGAAAAAAACAAGATGAAAGGCTCTTGAATATTTGGGAACGAGGGATGAAACAAAGCAGAAGAAACGATAGAAATTGGAAAAAAAAATCATTCCAATGCGAGTATAATAATAGGAAGGAGCAAAAAACAGTTTATTTTACTGCAAATTGTGCAGCGAATTTTTTTTCCTATTCGATGTTAATCGCTTCGTTTTATTTTCAATTGATTTTTTTGTGCTCTGATGTGTAGACAAATGTACAGCGTGATGGCGTCGACCTTTCCTTTCATATGTCAGCTGCCAAGTATTTATGGATTAATGTGTTTATTTGCAAACACATTGCGCTGTTGTTTTGAAAACATTTCCTACACAAATAATCGTGCGAGATCAGTGCTGAGTTGGTATTTAATTATCTTTGTTCTATACTTGTACATGTTAATCCTTCAATTTTTCTGAAACACCATTGCGATATTTCAAGGGTGTACGTTTTAAAACACGATATCAAAATGAGCAAGAATGTTCTGGTAGTAGCGATTTACTTGACCCCCACCACACTGAGTCAGGCTGTGACACAACATCGGTTTTTACCGTTGGGATCCGAGTGTTTCCACTCGGGCAGCTGGTCAAATTTGGTCTTATTTGATCATAGCTTGTCCAAATTGGGCAGACCTCGTCTAAGCCCACTCAGAGCAGTGGTACCACCTGTAGCAAGTAATGCTAGTAGTGCAGCGGATATCGGTACGGAAATTGGAATCAGTGTAATTGGCTTAGTCCTGTTGTAGTAAGAGCCTGTTACCCTCCTTAATATCATGGATTGACTGGTCCTGGGGAATAGTCAAGAAGAAAATAATACTATTGAATTTCCTTGTCTAGCTGATTACTACGATCACGACTAATTCCGATGATTTAAGTATTGTGTCTTGTCGGACTGACATTGCAAGAGTCCAATACATTCATTCTTTCTATAGACTTGTTTGAAAATTTTTGAATCTGGTTATAATATATATATATATATATATATATATATATATATTATATTAATCATTCATATAAAAAGTAGATTAGTAAAGTCAATGATATAAATGGCGAAAAACTGCTTCGCAAACAAATTTTTAAAGTTGCATTAACCTACGAATCACTCGATGAATGTTATGATCCTAGTTTTTAATAACTTCAAGTTGTCTAAGGTCTTTTTTTTAATATGCTAGTACATTCGGCTGTACATTCAACCATCCTCAGACATGGAAATTATTTGGTTTTTAGTACATCCAGGTAATAGCGGACGCGAAAAATTAAATGCGAAAATCTTTTTGAAAATTTAAGAGAGTAAAAACACCCCCTCTCTTAAAATTTCAAAATAATTCAAACTTAGCGCTGGGACTCCACGCTCCATAATTTCTTATCCGATAACAATAACACATTTCTAAAAATACATATTTCGGTTCGCCCGTTATATCATTAACTTTACTAATCTACTTTTTGTATGAATGATTCATGTGATATAAATTGAACTGCAGCACACATTTGATATATATATATATATATATATATATATAGTCCGGGTTCTCTTACCCTACAGCCACTATAAGAAAAAGAAATGTCGGAATTACAAACCACATCAGGAATGCATTCTACTGTATAGTCATTAACTCACCAAAAATAACTGAAATATCTCCGGGTAGATCTTTTGATCTGTCAGTCTAGAAACACCTCCTTGTATGGAAGTCTCCTGTTCGTATACATAGCGATAATTTATCCACTGCCGGGTTGCTAAGTCGGTCGCTTGGTATTACCTAGCAGGTATTACCTAGTAGGTATTACCTAGTAGTTATTACCCAGCAGTCATCGGTCAAAATACTGACCATGGTCACCGATGCTTAACTTCAGTAATCGGCAGAGAACCGGCGATTTCAACATGATATCAAAAACTATTATGGGTAGAAATGTTCGCCAAATATAATGAAAGGAAATTAAAAAATTGCTTAAAAATGCAAACATTTGAATGTTGTTGGATATTTTCTAAAGATAGTCTGGCACACGTTCAACAAGTAACTTAAATGCAAGGATATAGTATTACGGCAATCATCAGGTGAGTCGGTGCTTTCTCACTTGAAACCAGCATTTTTATTGTTTTGTTTATCCAACAGTAGTGGGAACAGAAACCAATTAAAAAGAATATAATTATGTTGGTCATAGAGCAATCTCTAGTGATTTTACATAAGTTTTATATAATTTTTCATGAGGTATATTTTTAATACTGAACACTACACTGATTTTCTCTCAGAAAGCTAATAAAACTATCTAAACATACAGATTTTATCTAAGACACATGCTATGTAAGCGTGACTCTCTGTCAATCTGAATCAAGCGAAGTAAATATGTAGAAACCCCCTTATAATGTCTGTGATTGCATGATCTCAATCTAATGCCAGTTCAAACGTATGCAAAATATCAGGAATACATGTAACGTCTTTCACATAACGAGAGGGAACGATCGGTCTATGGTAATATTGCTTTAAAACATGTTCATGTCTCCCAGTTGCTCTATTTGTTTTTTTCTTTTTTATCTTCTTCTTTTTGTCATGTCCCTTCAGTTCGTTGACGATCATGATTCTTGACAATTTTCTGTCCCTTAATAGAATTTTGTCTTTTTATCATCTCTCCTAAATATTGTTCCGCCATCCATTTGCTTTATCTCGCTAGCTAGGCTGTTCCTTGTTTTCCTCTGTCCAGCTTTCCTTCAGTTTCTGCTGTGAGTATCAAATTTTCCAAACTCTCTTTTCCTTTTCATATGCCCTAGAATGTTCAACTGTCTCATCTTTGTGCTAAGTATAAGTGTCATTTGCTTCCCTTTTCATTAAAATGTTGTCGTTTTTTACATGTTCGTTCCAAGGTATTACAGCAAACAGAATTGCAAACCGAATTTTTGTTGCTTCAAGTGTCTTCTTCATCTGTTAGATTGCCCAACATTCTTTACCATATAGGAAGACTGATATTACATATCAGTTCATTACTCTTTTCTTTATTTCTAAAGAAATTCTTCTGTTTCTAAATAATTTGATTAGCTTTTGAAAGTTATTCGTTTTGCTAAAGCGACGTTCTGTCACACTGTACGTCCTTTGTTACCCGATAATGAAAATTATTTATTGTTTATCTTGAGAATTTGTCTATATTTCTGAGATGAGGTATCATGTACACTATTTACATTATTCGGACTTTTGACCTCATCTTTATTGCCATATTTATCACAAAGTTTTGGATCCTTCAGTATCTGTGTATATTTCTAAGATGAGGTATTATGTACACTATTTACATAATTCGAAATATTGTCCTCATCTTTGCCGCCATATTTATTACAACGCTTCTGCCGTTGTACGCTCCGGCCATCTTCAGAACCTCAAGGATACATGGCACAGTGTGTAAAGACGTTGGTTAGATTCCAGTGACAGGACCCAAAGAGTGTGGTGTTCATACCAATTTTTTTCAGTTTCCTTTCCGTAGAAGTTGCAGATTTTCCAGTGCAGATATTGGCCAATTCTGTCATACCGGGTTTTATATTCAGTGGGTGCCAATACCGTGCAAACTGATACAAGATGATCAATTGTTTCTCGGTATTTATCACAATCTGCATTTTGTTCTAACACAATATTTTAGTGTGTGCTTGATAATTTCTATTTAACAAGAATTGCTCCTGTGCAGCAAGGATAAAAACTTCGGTTTCAACTTTTAACCCTGCACTACGTAGCCATTGATGGCTACGGGGTTTGTCTACATCAGCTTGTTTGGTACGGGCAGAGTATCGGCAATGAAGCGAATTATTTTGCCATTGTTTCTATATCTGGTCGGTTGTATTTGCTTTTACTTTCTTTTTTTATGTATTTTGCAGCTTCAGTCGGTGTATTGTGTATTACTTGTATTTCTGCACCCATTTGAAACTATATTTTGAACTTGTTGGCTTCCTTTATTATTATTATTATTATTATTATTATTATTATTATTATTATTATTTCATTTGATTTCATTTGTATACTCATTTCCTTCACGGTCTCAACCGGAGTCCAATGGTAAAAAAAAAACCTTCATAAGGTGCGAGCTGTAATTGTGGAAACACTGATTTGTATTTCTTTAAGTGAGTGACTACCAGGAATCCCTTCAAACCGAGGTCTCGAACCGAACTGGAATTTTTCATATAATCATGTACCTCATATTAGCAATTTCCATTCAATGACCTTTGTATTTTGATTGTTATTTGAAGATCTTCAGAGAAATATTACAGCCTGCAATAATTGTCATGTCAATATGAAAGCACATTGTTTTGGAATTTTTATTTTTTTATATCAGAGCGATTAGATTCGATTGTTCTGTCTGCTTGAATTGTAAAATCCAATAAATTCCTTACTAGTCCAATGCCTGTACTCAGGTCTGTGTGGTATTTATTCCAAATTCTTGCAGTTTCCGTTTCGTAAAAGTTGCAGATTTTCCAGTGCAGGTATTGGCCACCCTATACTACCGAGTTTTATATTCGGTGGACGATAATAACGTTCACGCTGATACAATCTCGTCAATTGTTTCTAGATATTAATCAATGATCCTTCATTTCAGGTTATGAGAATTTGTCAGCTTCTTTGCTTAGTAATTTCATATTAGCAAGTATTGGTCCTGTGCAGCAAGAATAAAACTTACGGTTTCAGAAATTTAATCCTTCACTGCGTAACTACTGATGGGTTCAGAGTTTGTCTACACCAGATAGTTTGGCAGGGGAAGAGTATTGGCCACGAAGAGACTTACCTTGCCATTGGTTCTATATTTGGCTCACTCCATTTGTTTTGCTTTCCCGTAGAAGTTGCAGATTTTTCAATGCAGATATTGACCCACTCTGTCATGTCGGGTTTTATATTCAGTGGGTGCCAACATCGTGCAACCTGATACAAGATGATCAATCGTTTCTGGATATTTATCACAGAATCTGCATTTTGGGCTGACACAATATTTTAGTATATGTGCTTAATAATTCTAGTTAGCAAGCATTAGCCTTCAATTTCCACTTTCAACTCTGCACTACGTAGCCACTGATGGGTACGGGTTTTGTCTACGTCAGCTTGTTTGGTACGGGCAGAGTCTTGGCCATGAAGCGGTTTATCTTGCCATCGCTTCTGTATCTGGTCGGTTGCATTCGTCTTTGCTGTCTTTTTTAGGTATTTTGCAATTTCAGCGGGTGTATTGTGCTGTAGTTGCATCTCTACGCCCATTTGAAACTCCATTTTGAATTTGTTGGCTTCTTTCATTACGGAGTAAAGACGCTTACTACTTTCATATTCCTTGACGCATGCCATCATCCAGTCTTCTGTAGTTTCAAAATTCTTTGGAGGCCAATTGTTGTAGTTTTGTAGGACAGTTCTAGTTGAACTAATCCTCTGCTTCCTTCGGTTCTGGGCACATACAGACGATCAACATCAGCTTTGGGATGATGCATGCGATAGCAAGTTAGATGCTTTCTCGTTTTGGCGTCCATTCGCTTAATTTCAGTTATGGTCCAGTTAAGAACATTAAAGCTGTATTGCACCACAGGGACAGCCAATGTGTTTATGGCTGATATCCTTTGAGTTTAGCTCAGTATTTAGTACCAGACGTACACGCCTGTAGTACTCTTTTCTTATTTTTTCCTTCATTTGGGGGTGTTGTATGCCATCTACTTCGCTAATTCTTAGGTACTTATAAGCTTCACCATGCTCCAGTTCCCTAATCTTTGTGACAAAATCTAAATCTATTAAGGGTGTTTCTGTAATTCTACTATTCTTGAAAGCTACTTTTGCACATTTATCTAATCCGAAGTCCATACCTATGTCGTCCCTGAAGTATCTTACAATATTGAGGCGGCCTTTCAACTCATTGTCGTCTTTGGCAAAGAGTTTACGATCATCCATGTAGAGTAGGTGATTGAATATTTTCTTATTTATTTTGTAACCATAGCTACTGTTGTTCAGTTCATGTGTAAGAGGGATTAAGGATAAACAAAACTGAAGGGGTGACAGAGAGTCTCCTTGAAAGATTCCACGTCGGATATTCAGACGGTTGGATATGGCAGTGCCCCTGGTGTGACTAAGGTATAGTTTGGTGTTCCACATTCCCATGCTGTGCTTAAGGAAATTAAATACCACAGGGGAGACTTTGTACATTTCAAAGTCTTAATGATCCATGAATGTGGAACACTATCAAAGCTTTACGATAATCAATCCACGCTGCACTTAGATTCCTGCGTCGTCTCCTGCAATTTCCAGGATTTATTATTATTATTATTATTATTATTATTATTATTATTATTAACTCTTTGGTTTTCTGTCGTATACATATTTCCCAACCAGAGATCTAAGTTCAGAAATGATTTCGTGACAAATTGCCACCGATCATTTTTGTTACCACCACCAGCTATTATTATTATTATTATTATTATTATTATTATTATTATCTGCATGGTTTTCTGTTGTATACATATTTCTTTCCGGCTCCCAACCAGAGACGTAAGGTCAGGGAAATGGTTTTTTTTTTTCCATTTTTTACAATATTCCACCGATCATTTTTTCCAACCATCATTTGAAAAACACAACATCCTAAGAACAATCCGCTATTTTTTTAAATACATAAATCTCTTCCGGTTTTGGAAAGAATTTGTCAGCGTGTTTAGTGCTCTATCCTATGGTTTCTGGAGCATTAAAAAATAAAGTTTACCTGAAAGCAATTTCCTGATTTATCAGGGTTGACCCGTAATTTTTCGAAGATTTTTTTTTTGTTATAGATGCTCTATTAATATTATATACAAAGTCATATTCCCTGGAATGTTCATCACGAATATAGTTTAAACTTTAACTTTCAAAAATAACACCCGCTAAATATACGTTCTTTCCCTGAATACAGTTTGTGTCAAAATTGAATTTCTCTTTTTAAAAATAAGAAAAATCCATTTAACGATTTGAAACGAGATATATCAGTTCTTTCTTCGCTTACAGTCAAACATGATTTGCCAACAATATATTTATATTTATATATTTATATATATAGCCATATTCCTTACAAGGTCATATACCTGAAACTTGCCTCGGAGAATTTCCTTAGATCAACGAAATATCGAGTAGAGTATTTTCCAAAATTAACATTTTTTCCTGACACTTTACCCATTGCAATTATTCATTGTGCGATGGTTAACAAGCTAATCTTGTCGATAATTGCTAAACTGGTGAGATTACTTCACAGTGAAGAGAGACTCTTATTGCGGTCTTGGAAATGACTAATTTTATTTCAGTGAATTAAAACAGTTCGATTTTCACACGAAAGAAAAATAATTCGAAAAATTTTGAAAATTTACTGATTCAAACGAAATCACAGCAACCAGGTCTCTTATTTTGGGAATGGGATTTACTAGCATTATACATTTTCTTTTATTAAAATGAATCTTCAAAATATGGTAAAAGCAAAAAAGCTAAAATATGACTCATAGAATGTACAAGAAGAGGCACAGAGTTTTAAAAGCATTTTATAAAAATTGTTGAATGGATGAAAATGATTTAAATATAGATTTGAAGAAAATCTTGCAATATGAAGTTGAGTCAATATTGTCGT
>CAHIKZ030005098.1:62500-80000 GCA_903632075.3 Acanthosepion pharaonis | reverse complement strand
CCTACGTTCCTTCCATCTTTCTTTCTTTTTTTTTTCTTTCTTTCTTTCTTTCTTTGTTTTGTTTTTTTTCTTTCTTTCATTCTATTATTTTATACAAGTTATTTTATTTCCGTGTTTTTTACAAGTAAATTTTTCTTAGTGTGTATGAGTATTAAATTTGTTAACAGTCCTTGTTTATAGCCTATTTGTTAAAATGAAAGAAATCTGGTTTCTTCGCGTGTATGTGAGAGAAAAAAAAGACAAGGGAGAAAATGAGAAAGAAAGTGTAAGCATGTTATATACAGTACCTATGAACACTAATGCTTATGTCCCAATCCTCATAAATACGTTGGACACAATTGTAAGTGGAGGTAATATGCTGTCTAAATAGTCCAACACTATCAGTGGTTTACCTACTTCACGCCACTGGCGAGTATTTTATTTTCTTGATGTTATAAAGATTACCATTTATTTTCTAGCCTCCGTTTTGGTTATTCCTCATTCAGTAACATTTTCTAGGTTACAATAAAGTGCCATGTAGCCTGGTGAGGAAAATGGATGAATAAGTAAAGGAAACCCTTTTCAGCTGAGCCGGTGTCGTGTTTTGTAGTCTCCTTACTGGTTTCTGCATGTAGAAAATTTGCTGAAATACGATCCAAATGGATTTTGAAGCTTTTGTTTTTATTGTTGTTGGGAACGCAATTGCTTGGTTTAAAAAATGTTGAATATTTATTTACAAAACATTAATTTATTAACCGGAAGAATGCGCAATCCTCCGACTCGGAAACATTATTTTTAATCTTTTGTTTGATTGCCTTGCTGTTTATTTCCGTCTTCGCTCCTTAAATATATTGCGACAGTGTTTTCCCCACTTCAGACATTTTCAGGATTTGCGTAACAATAACAATCACATTATACAAGAAACCAGAACGGTCATATTGGTGTCTTTTATCAATAGTTTATGTAAATTTATTCCAGCTCAACTTTGGCATATATATATATATATATATATATATATATATATATATATATATATATATATATATATATATATATATAGAGAGAGAGAGAGAGAGAGAGAGAAAAGTAGACCTGGAGAGAGAGAACTTATTTTTCAGTATTATATGAATTCGTTTATTCATAGTCGTTCTCTATGCAAAGTTAATAAATTTTCTATATAGCCGACCAAGAAAACGAAAACGAGAAATAAAAAAAAATATGACAATGTCAGGAAAATCGAAGCGATATCTGCTTATTTTGTTTAGTCAAATCCACATGTTTCCTGTAATTCGTACTCCGGAAATATACGTAATTGGAAAGGGAAAGTAATATTTCACGAGATAAATTTATATGAATATGTAAAGAAAATTGCACAACAGTCGTACGCCAAGTTCTTTCAGGAATCGTTCCGTATCAGATGGTTATAGCCAGTGTTCGAGCCCAGGTGAGAGTTTTTCAAATGATGATTTTTTAAGTATTTTCTTTTCTCGCACTTCGCTCCTTGAAACTTTTTTTTACGGATTCTCGCTTTACAGTCAAACTTGATCTTCAAAAATTTAAATTCAATGTCAGATGCTATCTAATATCTTCTTAATTCCATTTATTGTTCTCTCTACTGAATAATGATTTTTTCTTACTCTTTCAAGCTCTGAAATCCCTTGTATCTTAGTGGCTTTATTGCTTTGTTTAGAGTGAAATGATTAAAAAATAAAGGCAATACCTACAGTTATTCCTTTTTTAAGACATTTTCTTATGTTTATAGATTCTTTTTATAGGCACAAATATTTAAGTAAATGCTCTGTTTAAAATAAACTGTATTAACAATATTTACCGGCAATGTCCGAGAAATTTTCATAGAAAATATTCGTCCTCCGACAGGAATCAAACATGTATCCTATACGGAACCGTCATATAGCCTGACGTGCCTTAACCGATAATTATTTAAAAATAGAGCATTTAATTAAATATTTGTATCTATAAAAAGAACATAACAAAAATGTCTTTAAACAATAAGTGGCGCATTTTGTCCATCACGTAATGTGTGACGCCATATGTTTACATTTGGTTTCGCATTGAGCAGATATGAATGCATGAGTGATCAATTGTGTTTAAAAGCAGTAACATCGACCTTACCAGCCGAACGACCCTCTGTGGCACAAGCGGTTAAGGCACGTCAGACTATATAACTGTTCTGTATAGGATACGGGTTCGATTCTTGTTGGAGGTTGCATATTTTCTAAAAAGAACGTATAAACATAAAAATGTCTTAAAAATAATTGTCGGATTTTGTTCATTTCATAATGTATTCCTTTTTCTATATATTTTTGTATTTTGCTTGTATTTTTTAATTGGTACATTTTTTTCAAGTAATTACATGTCTTCATTTTATATAATAAAATTGTGTTTGACATTACTTTTACCAGGCAACATGATTTTCTATGTGATTATACGTAGAGAAGCAAAGAAATATTAAAAAATAAATAAATTTATATATAAAGAAAAAAGTTAAATATATATATATATATATATATATATATATATATATATATATATATATATATATATCCATCATGTATGCATTTCCTTTTTTATGTCCTTACTTAATAAATGTGTTGGCATAATAAAACCAGAACATACTAAAATATATAAAACCTATTTTAATTAAAATCGAAGCGATTACCTCGTTTTGTTATATTCAAATCCAATTATTTCTCTTCATTTGAAGCATTCTTCTTAATCAAAAGTATCACATATATACCATTACTCAAATACATATTCAAACACGCACCCACTGAAACATCATACGTATGCAGGCAAACAGACATACATAGGATTATTACATCTGACCTGTATCGTCAAACACTTCCTATTCATTAAATGAACCATCAATTATTCTCTTTTCAATCACGTACTTTTGCCTGAAACTTTTCAACGGACACAAGGATCTTTTCATCAGAGTTCAACGATCAATTCTGACCTTAAATTCAATATAGATAGTGACAAGCAACTTCTCAATTCAAATTCATTTTATAGTTGTTCTCTATAGAAAAGATTTTCATTGTCATTTCAGTTCAGTGTTTTGTCGTCTCTTCTTCTTTGTCATTGCTCTTAACCGGTAATAAAAAAAGCGATACTGGCCTCCTTACCCTCATAATTCTTTTTCAAATCTTCTTGATACTGCATTTTCAAATCGTCAGCCTCGCATTACATCGTGACAAAAGATTCATAAAAAATTGGTTCACAGAATCAAAGATGTATTCTTGTTTGAAAGATGCCTGAAGTGCCTTAACCCGCCATTCATTATTTTTTTCGTATTTTTTTTTTTTCTGTCTTTTATACCTCCTTGAAAACAAACATGAACGTTTTGAAAATTTTTGTCGTCACGCTTCCTGAGGATATTAACATTTTTTCCAAAAGCTACCTGCTTGAAAAGAAATGTCATTTATGGCGACAGACGCCGGAAGGGGGCTGCTTTATAAGTTAACGTCTGATTTGTTGTATAATTCTTCTAACAAAATTTGAAATTGTCTTTGTTGCGCTGCGGGTAATATTTTAAACATAAAAGAAAAAATAATTGGGACAACATTCAATTTGTATTGGAGGAGAATAATTAACTCTGATCATTTTAATATGACGTATCTTGTAAAAGAGAATGCAATTGCAATTCTAACAAAAGTAAATGTTTCAAATTCACATTCCTATTAGTGCCCAACACTAAAAAATTGAATTGTTGTTTTCATTTTTAATTTTTTTTTTTTTTTGCGTAGTAAAAGGAATTTAAAATTCCCAAAAATATATATATATATATATATATATATATATATATATATATATATATATATATATATATATATATTCCATGTATGCATTTCCTTTTGTCCTTACTTCCACATGTGTTGGCATAATAAAACCGAACGTACTAAAATATATAAAAACCTATTTTAATTAAAGTTTACCTCGTTTTGTTATATTCAAGGAATTGTTCTCTTCATTTGAAGCATTCTTCTTTAATCAAAGTATCACATATATACCCATTACTCAAATACATATTCAAACACGCACCCACTGAAACATACATACGTATGCAGGCAAACAGACATACATAGGATTATTACATCTGACCTGTATCGTCAACACTTCCTATTCATTAAATGAACCATCAATTATTCTCTTTACAATCACGTACTTTTGCCTGAAACGTTTCAACGGACACAAGGATCCCATCATCAGAGTTCAACGATCAATTCTGACACTCAAGAGAAATATATTAGTGACAAGCAACTTCTCAATTCACAATTCATTTTATAGTTGCCTATAGAAAAGACAAAAAAGACATTGTCATTTCAGTTCAGTGTTTTGTCGTCTGTCTTCTTTGTCACCTGAACTACTACAAGATTTGATCAAAAATTCGGTCTTAACCGGTAATTCCAGCCAAAAGCGATACTGGCCTCCTTACCCTCTACCCTAATTCTCTTTCAAATCTTCTTGTGATACTGCATTTTCATCGTCAGCCTCGCGTACATCGTGACAAAGACATGCAAATAGTGGTTCAGCTTTAAGATGAGCGTTCTTGTTTTGAAGATGCCGGAAGTGCCAGTCCCGCCATTCATTATTTTCTTCGTACTTTTTTTTTTTCTGTCTTTTTATACCTTACCTTGAAAAGTCAATTGATGAACGTTTTGAAAATGACAACATCACGTGTCGTGTAACGCTTCCTGAGGATATTAACCATATAAAGAGGATGCCAAAAGCTACCTCTTGAAAAGAAATGTCACGAAAGCGTTTATGGCGACAGACGCCGGAAGGGCTGCTTTACTGTAGTGAATTGCTTGTTGGTACTGATTTGTTGTACTTGTGACGAATTCTTCTAACAGGAATTTGTCATTTGAAATTGTCTTTGTTGCGCTGCGGGTAATATTCACGGGAGGAAACAAGAAAAAATGTAAGGGGACGAATTTCAATTCAGTGAATGTATTGGAGGAGAATAATTAACTCTATCATTTTAATATGACGCATATCTTGTAAAGAGAATGCAATTGCAATTCTAACAAAAGTAAAGGAAGAAGAGATCCGTTATTTCATGAATTCACATTCCTAAGTGCCCAACACTAAAAAATCGAATTGTTGTTTTCATTTTTATGGGGATTTTTTTTTTTGTATGATTCAAGCGAATTCACGTATTCCCAAAAAATATATATATATATATATATATATATATATATATATATATATATATATATATATATGCACTGACATACTATATATATATATATATATATATATATATATATATATATATATATATATATCCCGATCATTAGTCAGAGGAATAATGTGGACATTATCTCAAATGGAACAAATTCACAAATAGCTTAAATAAAAGTTGAATCATAGGATTTCCTGTAAGAGTAAACCATTTGGGCATATGGTTACCCCCAGAAAAAGATTTTAAAAACTAAGGGAAAATAAATGATAATAATTTCTCAAAGGCATAGCAGATTTTGCAAGTATATTGTAATGAATTCTACCGTAATTAAAATGGTGTCACGCGCAAAAGATCAATAAATATATATAACTGGAACAGAATTCAAAATCTTCGTTTCTAACGGTACCTGGATCAACACGCCAACATATATATACTAGAAATAGAAATTTCATTAAATTTTCAAACATATTTTAATTGATTAAGACTTAATAATTTTTAATGGATACCCATATTTAAGTAGATTATCTGCTTTTATTCACATATTAATATGTATATTTATTTCAATATATCGGCCTAAAAATCCTTGAGAATCCTCATTAGAAAAAAAATGCAGTCTCCGGGTATTTTCTCTATATATATATTCTAAACGCACTCACACACACATATATATATATATATATATATATATATATATATATATATATATATATATATATATATATATATATATATATTTTTGACTATTTCGACAGCATTCCTCTATTATGCTAGTTACATTAAAGACTATTAGGTACTACGATTAAGCTTTGACTTCAGTTATTTTTGTGTAACAGTTTTCTTTTCTGGACATAAAATGTGCCAAAACTGACCTATATTCTATATTTCGGACAGCTTTATCTTCTTTTAGCTAATATGAAGGATTTTTGAAAAAACATTTTTAACTGAATCTGCAGATTTTTATACGTGTATCAATAATTATGTGGATGCTTATTCACAAATTGAATTCTCATAATTGATCTCAATTGCTGTTTCGTTTTTTAATATTAAAACTTTCAACATATATATGTACATATATATATATATATATATATATATATATATATGTACAGGGTGTTTCAAAAAATTTGATATCATTTCGCAATCTAATAACTTTGTTAGATCTCCTTCAAATGACTTCAAATTTTAATAGCATCTTTATGTTTAATGTTTGTTTTATGTTTTTATGTCTTTATGTTTTGTGTTTTACTTATTTGTATTTTATGTTCTTTAATCTTTAATCTGTTTCTTTACAGGTATAAAATGCTATTTACTAGAAAAAAAGCGTTTTGTGTGTTCACATGATCAACATGCTTTTTGAATTTCTTATTCAGATTTGGAAGAATAAATCTTATGATCTTCAACATTAATACTTTTTTAATTTCATTTGCGTTAATCATACTTTCTGTCATATTTACATCTAAAGGATATCAAATTTTTGAAACACCCTGTATATATATATATATATATATATATATATATATATATATATATGACTATATATATATATGTATGTATATATATATATATATCTTGAAAAGTTTTAACATATATATATATATGATTCTGCAGTTTCATTTTTAAATATTAAATCTTTCAACATATATATATATATATATATATATATATATGTTGAAAATTTAATAAAAGGAATTAAAACAAACACATATATATATATATATATATATATATATATATATATATATATATATATATATATATATATATATAAATACTAATGCTATTGACGATGAAATATAAAATCAAAACGGTTCAATGCATTAATTGAAACGAGCGCTCAATACGAAGTGGAGAGCAATAATTATTTTTTTTATAAATTATTACATGCGGCTGGAACAATTACTCGCGATAAAGATACATTTTTGTTTCGTTGTGGATGCATCTCGATGGTTGAGAGACAAAGATACTCATAAACGATTCTATTTAAAAATGCTCTCTATGGAACACCACTTTCTTTTTCTCATTATTCAAATTGTTTTTGGAAAAAATACATACGCTGAAACAGCATAAAAGAATAAGGAAATACATAAAAAGCTTTACCCGTCGAGATCCTTAGGCAGCGAAACAAAAATGCATTTTTCTCTTCAGTCATGGTCTGTTTACAGCTCGTTTTCTTTATAATAATAATTATTAATGTTCTATTTTGTCATGGAGCTCTCTCTGGACCTATATCCTTTTGTAAATATCCATGTCGATTACTAATATTATCATTTTATATATATATATATATATATATATATATATATATATATATATATATAGTATATAATTGGTATATACGGAATGGTAGTGATTTTTAACATACTTATGTTATAATCTTTTTATAAATAATAATTATATATATATATATATATATATATATATGGGGAGGTATCATCATTTTTCTTGTAATTTTATATTCATGTTGTTAAGTTCAAAATTAAATTGGCTAATTTTTCAATTTAATCTTCCTACGATTATAACGATTTTAACCCTTTCCGTACATAATCTGAAATTTTCCCGAGCACTTTCGGCTTTCATAAGATATTACCAAAATATATATATATATATTTTTTTTAATTGTTTTGCGGCTTCATAAGTCATGGGTTTCAGGTTGATTTTCCAAGTATCACATTTCACACGTCAATAATAATAATAATAATAATAATAATAATAATAATAATAATAATGAGGATTAGGCTGAAGAATATCTAAACTAGAAAAAACTGACTCAACTGGCAATGACGCTGGAAAACCCGATCTGCAGCAGAAATTAAACACTTGAATTTGATTTAGATGCGGTTAATTTTGAGATTGTCGTTCATTAACTAAGTATTTGTAATTACATACTTTTTATATGTCCCTAATTTTCTTAATCGACTATGTAGCAAACTTATTATTAATACATATAGAAAAATAACAGTACATACAATTCTGGGAAACCACATTTTTGCCTTACAAATGTCAGTTTTGAAGAGGCCTTCTTTTATGTGCCGTGTCCCTAAAGGACGATGGTGATCATGGATGTCCAGAATATCCTGGCCCATATAGCTCTTAATAAATGTTGTCTTATTCTTATCTCTCTTAATTATTGTTCAACCATGTAGTTACTCAAACTCGGTATGTAGGCAATGTATTTTCGTCACTTGCTTTCAAACTGTACTGTGAGTAGCAAATTTCCTAAACCATCTTTCCTCATTACACTCCTTAAAACTGTCTCTTCATGACGTCAAGTATAAGTGTTCATTTTTCTTTCTATGTATATAACAGTAAAAATCTGGGATTCATGCTTGCGTGGTGCGTCGTCCGTCCGGTGCATAATAATAGATTTAAGAATCTTTCCACCTCTCTCTTTCCACCTCTCTCTTTCCACTTCTCTCTCTCTCTCTCTCTTTGCACCGCTCTCTCTTTTCCTCTCTCTTTCCATGCCTCTGTCTTTCCACCTCTCTATCTTTCTGCATAGGAATAGATTTATAAATTTTCCACCTCTCTCTCTTTCCACCTCTCTCTTTCCACTTCTCTCTCTCTCTCTCTCTTTGCACCGCTCTCTCTTTTCCTCTCTCTTTCCATGCCTCTGTCTTTCCACCTCTCTATCTTTCTGCATAGGAATAGATTTATAAATTTTCCACCTCTCTCTTCTTTCCACTCTCTCTTTCCCACTTCTCTCTCTCTCTCTCTTTGCACCGCTCTCTCTTTCCTCTCTCTTTCCATGCCTCTGTCTTTTCCAATCTCTATCTTTTCTGCATAGGAATAGATTTATAAATTTTCCACCTCTCTCTCTTCCACCTCTCTCTTCCACTTCTCTCTCTCTCTCTCTCTTTTTTTTTGCTCTCTCTTTTCCTCTCTCTTTCCATGCCTCTGTCTTTCCACCTCTCTATCTTTCTGCATAGGAATAGATTTATAAATTTTCCACCTCTCTCTCTTTGCACCTCTCTCTTTCCACCTCTCTCTCTCTCTTTCTTTCCACCTTCTCTCTTTCCACCTCTCTCTATCTCTTTCCACCTTCTGTGATTGCGTGCACACTTATTTATATTTCAGCTTTATTTACACTCGGTACCTCCAAGAGATCGATAAAAAATCAGTGTACCGTGATGAAAGCATACCCCAAGCCTAATGCACGCATATTTTCATCGTCAAAATCGTTATGCTGTTATTAAGGGTAAGGATCAAACTATATTCTGATTATTTAATAATTTTTTTTTGCACCTTTTTAGAACATTAGAAATTTTGATCAAAAATTTGTTTTTCTGGTTTAATTTTTTTTTTTTTTGCGGTGAGAGAGACATTCATTTGGAAATTCTTGTAAAAATTACATAACTTTCTGATTTAAATGAATCTTTCGGAACATATTCACAGACGAATTAAATTATTTTTTAATTCATTTATTAGAAAGTCTTGGAAAAAATATATTTTTTTTATTTTACTTATTTTCTCCTGTTTTTACTTAATTTAATGATAGCTAGAGAAATTAATCTTTAGTAACTTATATCAGTCAAAAGCAGAATTTTTTGAAGAATTTAAATCACCGATGTTTTAACTTAATTTTTTTTTTCCAAATCGCTCACGGTCTTACTGAAAATATGATCTGGTTGAAAAATAAAAAAAAAACTTAGTTAAAATCAGACACTATTTAATTAGTGAAGCTTTTAATTACTTTGATGAATAATATATATTAAAAACAATATTGTCTGAAAAAAAAAAAGATATTTCGATGAAAAATTTACAATTTAAAATTTAATAATTTATAAAGTTTTGAATCCATTAAAGTTCATTTTCGAGGAGGTAAACCTTAGGGAGTATTGTTATTAAGTATATGTATTAATTATATATGTTAAAGCTTACTACAATATCAAGTCCTTGATTATTTTTAAAGGAATTTCGATTTGCTTTTATTTATGTATATAGATGCAGACTTTCTGAAGTATGGGTGTACACACCGATAAATCTATTTTAAATGGTCATGTGTTTTAAGGGTTGTCCCACCATTCACTCACCACGCCGCTTACGGGAAACAACAAAAAACCCAGACACTAATGAAATGTATCGTCTGTTACATCATACTTATCTATGAATACGTTCGATGTTCAATCGGCTGCCATTAAATCAGTTAACACGTCGGAAAAAACAAAATCGGGTTGTTAGAAAATGCTTGTCTACAATTTTTTATGCTATAAGTAAATAATATTTGTTTCAAATACGATTGACTTTTGCTTACCTGGTGTGGCACCATTTAACGAGGCAGAAAAAGAAAAGAAAGAAAAGAAGGAAAGGAGAGGCTAAGACCCAAAGCGTGGATGATAAGCAGAACACCACGGCTAAGAGACAATGTGTAAAGGATATTTTGATAAGTAACAAATGGCGAAAGAGTGTCATTAGAATGACAGGGAAATTCTGAGTGGATAAAGGAATCGGGTGTGTTTTGGCGACGGCTGTGTTATATGGGAGACGTAAACCAACTGCTGGCCGACTGGCCAAAGAAAAATCCAAATGAAAATGTTATTTCGATAAGTGACGGAAAACAGGTGGACCAAAGGGCTTTGGATACATATGAAAAATTAAAAGCCGCACACGATCTGTCCACTGACAGATTTCTTTCGACGGAACATCTTTAGCCTGCGATAATAAAATTATGTTATCAGAAATGTGTACCGAAAGGAAATGAATGGGAACTTAGAAATGTTCTTTTCGAGGCGACGTTTGGCTGTGTTAAAAAGACCACCCATTCGGATAATTAGCGATAAGATGACGGACGAAGTCCAGGTGTAGAACAAGAGTTATGACCACCGTTTTGTCCTGTTTGCGGCTAGAGAAAATGATAACTGCGATTAAGGGGAAGAAAAGGAAAAGAAAAGATTTTTTTTTTTTTTTAGTTAGGCAAGATATTTTTTTTTCCTGAAAAAAAAAGCCGCGGATTCGTCCACGCCCGACTAAGACATCATTGGTCGAGTGGTGATCACGTGACGCACGAAGCAAGCTGGCGCCGCCCATCCAGAGGATAGGTATGAGAAGCTGCTACGAAGAAGTGGGGAGGGCAGCTCACGCCCCTCTGAAGTATGGTGAGAAGGTGGGAGTAAGAAAAGGCTCCCAAAAATGGAAAAAAGTGGAAATTCCTAACCAGAGAGGTGGATATGTAATTAGAATTATCGAGGAACCCCCGACGCCGACAAACCCACCCCGGTTTTGGTCGGCGTCCATATAAGCGAAGCCGCTGCAAGCAGAAATCAGTTCGAGTTGAGTTTGAGTTGAGTTCGAGACAGTTCCCAGAGTCAGTCTCCAGTTGAAGCAAGCCTCGCAGATAGCTGACCAAGATTCGCGCAAATTCCAGACTCCTCTTCAATCCAAGAACAATTATTTTGAAGAGCGACTCAGATCCAGACCACCAAAATAAGTTTTTTTCGACTTTCGTCCGAAGACACACCGAAAAAACAATTTCTTAAAGAGCAAACCACTTGAAGCGTTAAAACTCGCCTAACGGAAAAAAAACGTGCCACAATCCATAAAACGGGTCGGGAAATAGACGCAGTCCTATGTATCGAACAACTAGACATAAAGTTTGTTATCTTTTTCTTTGATATCTTGAACTTTTGAGTTTTCATTTTCTTTTCTTTTATGCATATTTGTGTGGTGTCACCCCCGTTGAACCCGATTTGCATTACGGCCCCAACTACTGATTGATCTCGTCTGCCTAAGATCAATTCACAACGTGGGTAGGCGGACTGGAGATCAATGCAGTTACTTTGGTAACCAGGCGTTGGAAGCGAGTTGGGAACGACGAGGCTGATATCAAATCTAACCAGATTCCCATCCGAATCACCAAAAGGTTAGAACGTCACATCTGGGTGCCACGACCGATACCAAGCCAGTTGGTCGTCACAGGACGAGACAACACGACTGACGCGACAGGCGGACGTCACGTTTGGAGCGGCGACACCCGAACGGAGCAGCGAGGAGCGAACAGCTGGGGCCGCGGCGAGGACGTCACAGTTGGTGCCGTGGTAGACCAGGATAGGACGTCACAGTTGGCGCTGCGACCAGGGGACGACGTCACACTGGTATAGTAAATAGAATCATTTAGCTTTCATTTAAAGCTAAATGAAAAATTCAGGAAAAACTGCATTTTTTTAAAAATTCATTTTAGAATTTAAGTCTACCCAATTTATGGAGGTACCTACTTTAAACAAAGTAGTGAATATGATTTTAAAATATTTTTGGCCTATTATGAAAATATTTTTTTAAATTAATCTTATTTTAAATTTAAATGTTTTAAGTGAATAAGATTTAAAAATACGATTTCTTTATATAGTACGTATCTTTATTTCAAATTTCTTCAGAAAATTGTTTTTAATGTTCAAATCAACTTCAATGTTTATAACAAGAACCAAAAGTGATCCAACGTGCCGCGGGTAGTCTAGTTTTGTATAAAACTTCGTCGTTGCTCAGATGATCGCTCCATGGATTTCTCAGCATCCTTCTGCAGAAAAATATTTATGTTACTTCAAGTAGGAGAAAACAGTGGTAGAGACACATAGACGTCCATTTTGGGTTTCAGATTCTGTCATTTTTATTATTACACACAGTTTTTATGTAAAAAGTGCAACCGACCATTATATTAATCTTGCACCTGATAAGATCAAACGTCTGAATTTATCTCACAAACACGCAGTATTTGGAATCCTGCTAAGGCTGTTGATTTGATCAGCTTACTTCTAAAAAATTTGTGAGATTCACTGTCCTACTTAAAGAAAAAAAAACGTGTTTCTCAATCAGTTCGGCAAAAAAAAATTACTGTATTTGAGTTTACATATGCTGTTAAATAAACTTGTTAGAAGATGAAGATTCCGCTGAGAAAGGATTCCCTTGTGACGATACCAGCAAGATTTTTTATTAAAAAAAAAAAAAAGATAAATTTATTAGTCCAAACTAATCTTTGGTTTTAAGGAACACTGATGAAGAACATAGTCCGACCAATGTGTACAACAGTGAAAACGTTCATATCAGAATTTAAAGGAACAATTAAATTTGGATATAGTGATTTTATTCTTCATCTGGCGTGACATCATGTTTGCCCAAGAAGCAACATTTAAGAATGTATACCAAATGGTGGCTTGATGTAAGCCTGAAATAATTGCTATATTATAAACAATGCTTCACATCATTAAATTTCTTTATTCTGTATTTAAATGACCAGAAAAGGAAAATTGACGATCTAAATTCACGTTATTATGTATTTATGCTAACCACTCAGAGGATGCACCCTTCCTTGCATCTAACTTCATTTGTTGCTGTAAATTTGAGAATTTTTAAGAGCAAAAATCTTTTAAACTCAATTAAAAATAAGTGTTCAACTTATAATTTTAACCCGAGCATTCGGCATTGTTTCTCATTAAGTAACCCAAGGGATTATTATATTAGTGTCAAATGTATTTTAAAATCATTATTATACTTGTTTTTTAATGAAGTAGGATTACAAAAATTAATACTAAATTCTGACCGCGCATTGGATTAAAGAATGATGCCTTCAAAAATCTAAGTAAAATAATAAAGACAAAGAAAATTAGATTAGAAACAAAGAAAAGAGTGTTGTATTTCTATGTAACATCAATCGTTCTATAATGTAGAAGGTGCTGGTCATTTTTCTCACAGATGAAGAGAATATGAGAGTCAAATGAAATATCGTTCTATGGAAGGATGCTGAGAATGCCATTGATGTTGCACATAAGAAACGAAAATCAAATAAGGAAAAATGAAAGAAAAAAATCACTTATACTCAAAATCAGAAATAAGCAGCTGATATTTCTTGGAAACATAATGCCAAAGAAAAGGCTGCATAATTTTCCACTCTGAGGGCATATTAATGGCAAGAAAAGACAGGCAGTGTACCACCTACCTGACAAACGAATGTGCGAATGGTTGACGGAACCTATGGTCGGGGGACTGGCAAGGCTAAAAAGGTTAGTGATGGTTACAAAAGATATGAGTTCGTGGAGAAACAAGATCGCTCATGTCCTGACTGGGCAAGGTTCATATAAGATGATGTAGTTAAGAAATAATTACTTTCTAAAAAAATTGATCCAATCTCTTAGATGGTCGGTGTTCATATGAATGATTCTGTAACAATTTAATTTCTTAATATGATATATCTAATTACCATAGTCAATTGTAAATTGATAAATAGGAGTATAGTTAAGAACTAGCAGCATGGCCCGGCGTTGCCCGTGCTTGATTCAAAAATCGTACGACTCATACGACAATCGCTATCACTTGACTTAAAATATTTTTGCCCTTCCTTGCCTTTAAAGGAGTGCCCTTTGTCGCGCTGATGTTGTTACATGCCTTACTTCTTGCCTATCTCACACTGCCAATTTTTTCTAAGCTCTATACTAAACATTAAATCGAAAAAAGAACTAAACAAAATGAACACAAAATGATCAGCTTTAAAAAAAGGACTCGTAACTGAAAAAACCGAATGAAAAAAGAATGTTAACAACAAATAATTTTTCACACCCAATCCAATTCTGCGGAATCAGAATCAACGTTGAGTTTAAGCAAGCGAATGATCCAATTGGTGTAAGGTGCCATACAGATTTAAATTTTTCCCACTTGTAACGAATGCAGCTATCGATCTTTTGCATGCTAGCTAACATTCGTGTCAGTCAGTTGCTGGCTCTCACGCTGGCCAATAGAATCTTCCTGCCTATTCGTGGCAGCCAGCTATAGACTCTCATTCTGGCCAGTACAAAATGGCCGCAGACTACATGAAAACTGCCATAGAAGCAAGAAAAATCGATTATTTCCACTACCGATGGGAGTTGGGAAATGCAAAGTCGGTCTTGTCCTTCCCGCTAACTTGGAGCATCTGCATGTAAATTTTGGTGCAAATCCGTCGAAAATTCCGGCTGTGCATTCGTTACACACACACACACACACACACACACATACATCCTGCATTTTATAGATAGAGATAAAAAAAAAAACATTTTCTCAAGTGTGTTTTGATCATCAAGACACACACGATTTTAAAGACCTTCAACTTTGATAATTGCTGATTAAACTTTTTTACTAATCATTTCACTCTAAGAAAGGAGAGAACAGTACTAAAATGAAAAGGATTGCCGAAATAGAAAGAATTTCCTCCGCCACAAAAACATTATGGAGAAAATTGGCGAAGAAAAGAACAACATTCAAAGAGACAGAAAAATGACGACTTTGCTTTTTTTTTTATTCTTTTGAAGATCGTTGTTGACAGGAAAGTAAGAATCCTTGAACTACAAACATCAAAAGTTTAAATGCATCATCAGTCGTCATCTTGAATTGTTATCATTTATTTATTGAAATACAAAAGAAAGAAATTACATTTTCAAGATTTCAATGCTGCAATCTTTTTTCTGAGTTTCAGAAAGGAAAGATGAAAGGAATAATTCGTACCACTCTGGGTCTTGGAATGGAATCTATTCAATAAGAAATATAAATATTTACTAAAGGATTATAAGAATATATTATATAATATTAGAAAATTAAAAATATAAAATCTGTTTTGTTGAGTTTTATTAGAGGGGAAGCAGTTATTTTCTTGCCTTTCTCAATTGTATTTAATTCTCTGTGTGTAGATTAGGTTTTAATTGTCAGTTTTAACGTGAATGACAATGCATTCCGTGTGAAGAAAAATAGTAAAATTTTTCATGTAATTTTATCCTAGAATATTGAAATATTGAGAAAATAATGCTGCTTTTAATACCAAATAGCCTACATTTAAGCTGGCAACGTAGGTACCTCCAAGAGATCGCTAAAAAAAGTGCATAACATGATGAAAAAGACGCCAAACTTGATGAAAACTTTATCGTCTAAATGTTTATGTTATTATTAAGAGGAAAAATCAAAGTTTATTTTAATTATTTTTAAAAAATTTTCCTTCTTTTTAGAAGAATCTGATTTTTCATTTAGATATACTTGTTTCTCTTTGTATCACCGGAATTAGTAAAATAACATATACATTTTTTGGAAGGTTTTTTTTTTTTTTATGACACACAGTAAATTAGAAAATCGTGCAAAAATAAATATATTTGTCAGATGTTAATGAATCTTTCAGAAACGATTCACAGATGATCGAAACTATTATACATATGTCTTCTTTATTAAAGAAATATTTTTTTAATATTATTACTCCCTTCATAACTATTTTATGAAAACTATAGAAATTCTATCGAGACAACCTTAGTAATTACAATAGTTAAAAGCACAAGGATTTGAGGAATGCAAATCAAGTTTGTTTGTTTTTTAAATTGCCCCCCTAAATGAAAATCAACTCTGAATTGTAACATACAAAAATCAATAAAACAAATATATTATTTAATTTCAAATGCTTTTATTTGCTTTAAGTTGTTTTTAAGAATGTGAACAATATTTTCTGAAAGCAAAAAAAAATTTCGATGAAAAATGAATTTTTAATAAAATTATTTGTCATTTTTTAATTATAATAGATTTTTACATTTAATATCTTAAAATATTACAAAATTAGTTAAAAGCCGCATCCATTTTCATAAGTGTCCTTATCAGATAGATCTTTTTTAGCGCGTTGTCAATTGTATGGTTTTGACTAATCAGAAGACCCGCAGTAATTAAGAAATGTAATTTTGTGTTTATAATCGGGATCTAATATTAAAGTACGGAAGACCAACCAAAATACAATTAGGGTGCGTTATTTGAGTTAAGCATTGTTCTCCGCTGTTAAGGCCTTTACTTTTACGAAACACGTGTGGAGAAGATTATTTGATTTTTCAATTTCAACTGAGAAGTGTACCTCGAAGTATCAGTATCATCTTATGACATTTTATATGGTCCTATTTTTATATTAATCTCAGTTATGGCATTTTGTTCCATAAATGAAATATCAAAATTAATAATAAAGAGAATGGAAATACAAATAACACAGTAAAATGTAGTAAATGTACATAAAATTATAATATTTTATTTACCCTTCTGATAAAATTTCATAAGAAAAGTATCTATAAATTAATTAGATACCTTTCTTATGAAATTTGGTCTAACTCTTAACAGTCTTATTTTAATTTATTTACAATATATTTTCCATAAAGCATTATAAACATAAAGGTGAAAGCTAAGTAGAAAAAAAAAATTAGAGCAATGAAAGTTTTTCTAAAAATAACGAGGTAAATAATTTGTTCACTTAAATATAGATAATTTCATTTTTCTCCTTCCGTAGAACAAATTATTCTCACGGAATTCGTCAATGTTTCATTCATTACTTGACAAGTGATACAA
>CAHIKZ030005098.1:45000-57500 GCA_903632075.3 Acanthosepion pharaonis | reverse complement strand
TTCCTTCCCGCCCGAAGGCAGAGAGTTCAACCGAACAGTCGGTTCAGAAGTGAACTACTGACGATATTCAGTCACCCTCCACCCCACGAGGGCGTCATGTGGCACAAGGCCTTTTTAACGTGGGCTCTCCGAGCCCGTGGGCCCGGCCCAAAATATGCCTATTGAACCCATATAAACGGGTTCAGGGTCGGTTTACCTCCCTGAAAGAGAATCCGCCCTTCGGCGTCGCCTCCTTCGGGTTCCTCCCCGCCTGAAAGGCAGAGAGTTCAACCGAACAGTCGGTTGAGAAGTGAACTACTGACTTCCTTGCCTACTTCTTAAGCGCAGTATTTATTAAGTATGGAATAGTCCATTATTATTATTGTTGTGGTAGGATCCACCTACTTTGCATAATGGAGTACCGACCATATAAATATGGTTGGTACCGGGAAGAGAGGGAGGAATCAAGAGATTCAACCAGAGACTCTGCCCGACTGCGACTCAGTCAACACATTCTCCAGGAACGGTCTTACCAGGAATATACAAAAGACTATATGTAAATATTGTGTACACTTTCTTGTTTCAATACATTTTGTTCTAAGTACATTTTGTGTTGCATTATTATTCCTTGCATTAGTCAAGTTTTAACAATTATTATTATGGGTAAGATCCCATAACAGAAAGAATCGACGGCACATACGACCATCGAGAGAGGGTGGTCATCAATTCCCGCCCAGAACAAAACCAAGCCAGAAAGAACAAATCGCAGCTGATCAGCCACTGTCACGTGAGCCATGACCAGAGTTTAATAGAACTGTTACCAGAAGAAGCCGTGTAATCCACAAACCAGCACGTTACGAAATCACTTAAAAATATGATCACAGTAATTCCAAACAAATTCAGTCTACTGCGGTTCACAAAAATTAAATCCCATAAAGTTATTTATTAATATTATATTATTAAATTGGGGAGATGTGATATATTGAGAAAATAAAACCTTCAGTATCTCCCTTAGCTTGTTCAATAAGAATGTTAATAAAGATTTGCCGCGGGTCATTTGTCTCCCCGTTCATAATGGCGACCCGTTGATCCAAATGTTAATCGTGCTCGATTTATTTCTTTCGACGTGTATAACATCATATCATTACAATTTCTGTGGTCTTTCCTTGTCTTGATGCCCAAATCTCGTGCTAATCTTGCTTAATGGTTACTCAAACGCTGATTGTATCCATCTATCCAACGGTTATTATAACACACCGACATGTCAAGTGTTGCCAACTAGGCTGTTATTCCCCTCTCGTTGTTACCACTGACAACAGGTGAATCACGGATTTCTATATCTGGCTAGGGTTACCACAGAACAACAATACCCCTGGCTTAATTTGATGGTTTTGATGTGAAATTGCATGTTAAGCCCATACCTGTATTATATTATATTAACCTACACCACCAAGTCTAGATTGAAAAATATTTGTCCGCAAAGCAGAGCAAGCAGATCTCAGTATGTCAATTTGAAAGTAAATACAAAAAATATTATTATTATTAGTAGTAGTAGTAGTAGTAATAGTATTTATAGTGATAGTAGGAAGAAATTGTACGAATGCGTTGTTTAAACATAACAGCTACACCTAGGAAAGCTGAAAAAAGAATAAAAATACACACATTTTAAAAAATCGATGGAAAGCGCTGTAGTGCAAGGTCTTCCCTAGCTAAAGCTACCTCCCCATAATTACGGGATTTAATCGCCTGATCAACATTAGACTCATATACCGCTGCTAAATTAGTTAAGTGACGAACATACTCATCAGCAAACGACCCAACTGTGGATTTTAAGATTCACACTTCAATTACCACTGCAGTATTAGAAACAGCTGGCCATGGAAATACACACATTAAAATATCGCCTCAACGTACCAATTTTCTGAGATACAGAAGATGGTGCTCAGGAAACCACATTATCAGAAAAAATATATACAATATGATATGCTTAGTAGTCTTCTTAGAAAAAGCTTCCATGGCTTCAACTCACATGTAATGCACTTGGTAAAGAATTGTATGAAACAGAAAATCAGGAAACTACGATATAATAAGAATAATTTCAATTTTCTCTTCTTAGCGTCCATTATTGTAGCTCAAGACATTTGACATTCCCAACACGCTCCTGAGTATCCATTCACCACAGGAGACTGGACAGTCCCTATTCTTCCTCTAATCTGAATCTTCACCAGAATCTCAGCAAGTGTTTGGAGATCAGTTCCTACTTTACTTGGAACCTCTCCAAACTCGATACACAAGTCTTCTTCAGTTTGTGAGCGTGCTTATGATATATCGACATTATTTCAATTCTTTCCTACCGATATTGCATTCTTTCTAATTTAACTGATTTTCATCGCAATTTTTCATTCACATTAGAAATCAGCCCGAATCTTTAATGAAAAAAAAAAAAAAATATCGAACATGTCTAGATTCGTAAGCGGATTCATTTAACTGTTTTTTTGTTTTTTTTTGCTGTTAAGCAGAGAAACTGCTTTACGGACTAGGATACAATAATTCATAGACTCCAAGAAAATCAGATTTAACCATTTAAAATTACTTTTACTTTTATTTCGATTACTAGGCGTCATATTTCGTCTTTCATCTAAGCGCAATACTAGTATCAGTATGATTATCATGTATATATTTTTGTTACATGAAGCAACATTATCAATACCAGAAATAAAATTCAATACCAATTCAATTTTCGCCCTAACTATTCTCGTTTTCCAAATATTACTCTGGCTGACAATACGCCATTTAATATATTGTTTTCAATATATAATACTACTAATAAAAATAATATATAAGAGAAGTGCCCGATTTAAGAAAAGAAAACAAAAAAAACACAATATTTGATAATGTTAAACAATATTTCAACAGAAAGTCTGTCTTTAAGTTATATTTAGAAAAATTAAATATAAAGATATATAAATCTACAAACATTTCTAAGCTTTTTTACAAACGCTGCAATGCTTTGTAATGAAGAACGGTTGTAATGGTAATGAACGCATCAAAAGGAATAAAACACCTTTAGCTTGAAGTCTTGCATCTGAAACGTACTTAATATGATGGTGATCTTGTTCATTTTGGAATTTCCCGTTAGTTGACTAGTTACTAAGAGGAATTAATCAAATAGCTTAGTAGAAATCTTATTGAAATCACTTGTCATTCGGTTCATTTCCCGCGGTTCAGGGAGTTAGTAATTTGCATACGTAACTATTCTCATACGTTTTAAGGATCGACAGGTCGCTAGATTCTGAATCATTTTTTCAGAATATGCACTTTAAGATGGTAGTCAAAATTACAGTCATTGGTAATAAAATGCTCTGCAAACTCTGTTGATGTCGACATGTTGTGTCTGGCAACATACATGTGTCCATTGAATATTTTATTTAATTTGTCCCTGCTGCAACCGACATAAATCAAGTCATGTTTGGTACATTGGGCGGCGTATATTAAATGCAAATCTGTACAATTACTAACCTCTTGTATAAGTGTTTTCGAAATAATAATAATAATAATAATAATAGTTATTATTATTATTATTATTATTATTATTATTATTATTATTATTATTTTATTTCCTTTGATTTCTGGCGTTTACACATTTCTTTCCGGGTCCCTGGGCGGGACCTAACGTTAGAAATGGCATCATGACACTTTCCACAAGAAAAAAAAAACACATAGATAAAGCCCTTCGTAAATTGTGCGCTGTACTTGTCAGAACAATTTTTTGTATCTCTTTGAGGCATGGGCATCCAGGAATCCCTTCAATTAGTCTACTGCGATCTTTTCCAAACAATCCTAGGGCTCCAACTACAACAGGGATTGTTGATGTTCCGATGTGCTATATTTATTATTATTATTATTATTATTATTATTATTATTATTATTATTTCCTTTGATTTCTGGCGTTTACACATTTCTTTCCTCGTCCCGCCCAGGTACCTAATGTTAGGAATGGCATCATGACACTTTCCACTGACAAGAGAAAAAAACTTATATAGATAAAGCCCTTCGTCAATTGTGGGCTGTACTTGTCAAAAATTTTTTTTGTATCTCTTTGAGGCATGGACATCCAGGAATCCCTTCAATTAGTCTACTGGGATCTTTTCCAAACAATCCTAGGGCTCCAACTACAACAGGGATTGTTGATGTTCCGATGTGCCACGTTTTGAGATTTCTATTTCAAGGTCCTTGTATTTTGACACCTTTTTGAATATCTTCAAAGATACATTGCAGTCTGCAGAGTCTGCCATATCAATAAAGATACACTTTTTTATCTGTGGTCTTTAATAACAATGTCTGGGCGGTTGGCTTTGATTGTTCTGTCAGTGTGTATTGTGTAGTCCCATAGAATTGTAACATGTCCAATCTCCGTAACCAGGTCTGGGCGGTGTTCATACCAGCTTCTTTCAGTTTCCTTCCCGTAGAAGTTGCATACATTCCAGTGCATATGTTGGCCCACTCATTCATGCCGGGTTTTTTTTTATTCAGTGGGTGCTAACACCGTGCAACCTGATACAAGATGATCAATTGTTTCTCAATTGTTCCTGGATATTTATTATCATTATTATTGTTATTATTATTATTGTTCGAGGGTGATGCCAACAATTTGATACTGCTGAATTTATACTGAATTTATAGATTGTCGTCAAAATTACCTCCAAAATGAAAATAAAACTGACATTTCATTTTAACAAATATACATACCAAAATAACACAAAAATGTCTTGAAATACTAGAAAAATTATTCAATAAAATCGACATCGACTTCAACTATGGCCTTCAAATTATTTCAGAATCTCCCGCATCTCTTCTGGACGGTCTCCTTGTTTAGGTTGGTGAATGATACCATAAGCTTTGCCTTTAGTTTATCTTTCGTGTTACAAGTAGTTTTATTGGTTTCATGCAAAACTGCGCCCCACACATAATAATCAATTGGGTTGCAATCGAGGGAGTTAGGTGCCCAGATGTGAAGGGTGATGTGTAGTCGCAGAAATTGTCTGCCAGCCATTACTGGATCCTCCTGCTTGTGATGTATGGTGCAAAGTCCTTCTGGAAGATCCTGAAGGGTCTTCCATCAGGCGCCCTCTTGACCCAAGGAAAGAATACCTCCACAAGACACTAGATGTAGGTATCTGTTTTGAATCTGGCGTCCTCACCCACTAATTTGGTTGTTGTTTTTCTTTTTTTCCTTATTAGAACGATAAAAGTGAAGTTTTCAAGTTGACACACCTTCGTAATTATCATTAGACTCATCCAACCCTTTCAGATTCCTCTACACTCTCCTCAGATGTACATACAAACACATGGAAATCTTCGTAGTGGAAATTCCGGTGCGAACGCCAAGCATAACAGCATTCTGTTTCTATATTTCTGGAAGTGGGAATTGTTACACAGTGCTCTTTTTCCCAAAGATATTGCACAATTGACCCTACTATACTGTACAGTCGAAAAAATCAAAAACAAACAAGTAGAATACACGAAATTAAAAAAAAAACAACATAAAATGGGGACAATTTATCTATCGCACCTTGTATATATTATATGAAAATGATTGACATATTTGTTTACTCCTTTTGAAATAAAATTCAAATCCCAAATGACAACATTGATATTATGTACTGAGATGACAGTTTACTTACTGATCCTCGAGGTCCTTGTATTGATTTAGATTTTCAAACGTTTTCAAAGAAGTGTTTTTGTCGGCAACATCTATCGGAAGACAGTTGTTTTCAACATAAATTCTTAGAATTATGATTGGTCAATTTGGCTGAATTTCCCGATCAGCATGAACACTGAAATCCCAGAAGATGGTATTCTGTACATTTCGCACAACTTGTAGCTTTCGTTCCTACCATTTCTCGTGATGGTACGAACGCATGAAGTTGTTGTTGTTATTATTACTATTATTATTATTATTATTATTATTATTATTATTATTATTTCATTTGATTTCTGGCGTGTGCACATTTATTTTCGGGTCCCGCCCAGGGACCTAAGTTTAGAAATGGCATAATGACGCTTTCCACTGACAAAAAAAAAAAAATTACACAAATAAAGCCCTTGGTTCTTGGTATGTTTGATTGGTGTTTTTCTTTGCTGGGTTTTCGAGTGCAATGAAAAAGGACGTCATGACTTGTCGATATACTTCGCGAGACCATTTCGTTTGTTTTCTTTTTATTAGTCGATTTGGTATTAAGTCACATGGTCCAAGGGTAACAATCATCCGGGTTTGGTGACCTAATGTCTCTTCGTTTGTGGATAGGTTTGTTCCAGTGGCAGATTTTTCGTCCTCAGACTGATTTCTCTCTGAGGAACACTGCCCTTGTTGACCCGGATGACGAACGATCCGGTATGAAATTTTATTCGTAATCATGGAAATTGGTAGAGATTTGCGTTTTAACCTTCACTGACAAGGGGTAATTATGTTCAAGTTACCAGCTTTAAGACGACTCTCGAAGAAGACCCAAGAGCACGCTTAACCGATGAGATACAAATGTTGCTTATTATTATTATTATTATTATTATTATTATTTTCTTTGATTTTTGTTGTATAAACATTCCATTCCATTCTTGGTCCCAAGCGGAAACCTAAGGCCAGAAATTGCATCATCACATTTTAAACTGATCATTTTTGTAAAAAGAAACAGAAAAAAGAAACAAAGATCACACACATTTTATATAGATAAAGCTCTTCGTAATGTGTGAGCATTATTTTTCAGTACAATTTTTGTATTTCTTTAAGGCATGGACTAACAGGGATCCCTTGAATGCATGTATCGGAACATTTTCCAATTGATCCGAAGGCTCGAATTACAACTGGAATTATTGATGTCCTCATGTGCCAGAATTTTGAGATTTCCACTTCCAGATCCTTGTATTTGATAGACATTTGAAGATTATTATTATTATTATTATTATTATTATTATTATTATTATTATTTTCCTTAGATTTCTGTTGTATATTTATTTCCTTCCGGGTCCCAACCAGAAACATCAGATCAGAAATGTCATCAGGACAATTTTGTTTCTGACATATTAATCACATAATCTGAATTTCAGGTTAACACGTCTTTTCAGAATTTTCGCTTGTATAATTCTAGTTAACTGGCATTTGTCTTCTACAGCATGAATAAACAAAATAACCTTTGATTTCAGCTTTTAAACTTGTACTACGAAACCACTAATGCGTATGTATTTTACCTTCACCGGCTTCTTTGGTACGGGTAGCGTATTTGCCATGAAGAGGTTTATCTTGCTATCGTTTCTGCCTCTCTTCCATTGCATTTGCTTTTGACTTTTACTTTAGGTTGTTTGCTGCAGCAATATGTGAAATATGCTTTATTTAATCTTCTTCACCAACTTGAAATCCACTTTTCGATTTTTTTGGTTTGTTTATTAATGAATAAAGTTTATTTCTTTCATTTTCTTTAACACAGATAATCATCTAGCTTTCTGTAGTATCGAAGTATCTTTGAAGGTCTATTATTGCTGTTTTGTTAGACAGTTACAGTTGAACTAATCCTCTGATACCTCCAGGTCTGGACACGTTCAGAGGGTCAACTTCGGGCTTAGAATTTTTGCATAGAGTGGCAAATGAGATGATTTCTCATTTAAACATCCATTCGCTTAATGTAATCTATGGTCCAGTTAAGGATATTGAAACTTTATTTAATCACAGGGTCAGCCAAAGTCTTTATAGATAATATACTTGCGTGTGAATATAACTCGTTATTTAAAACTAGACGCACACAATTGTAGTATTCTTTTCTTACTTTCCATCTCTTTCGCTGAGTTATAGCCTTTTTCTTGTTCCAGTTCCCTAATGTTTGGGACAAAATTTAGATCCATTGAGTTTTTTCTGTAATTCTACCTTTCTTGAATGTTACATTTGCCCATTTCTCTACTCTGAAATCCATAACGATGTCATCACTGAAACATTTTATAGTATTGAGGGTCCGTCAATTATTTTTGGTTATATTTTTCCATTCATGCACAGCTTTATTCTTCATTTTTTCTTGTTCTCGTTTGATCAAATCTGCTTTTCTAAATTCCGTATAAAACTTATTGCGGTCCGTTTGGAAGTGTTTATTTTTTTGATAGACCATACAACTCTTTTCATATCGTCTTCTTCTCTGTGCCTTTAATTGCCGTGTATTATTATTATTATTATTATTATTATTATTATAATTAATTTATTTCCTTTGATTTCTGGTGTGTACACATTTCATTCTGTGTCGCGCCCAGCGACCTAAGGTTAGAAATGGCATCATGACATTTTCCACTGACCCATGAAAAAAAAAAGAAAAACTCACCCATATTTTGCATAGATAAATCCCTTCGTAAGGTGTGGCCTGTACTCGTAAGAACACATTTTTCTTCAATGAGTCTGCTGGAATCTTTTTCAACCAATCCGAATGCTCGAACTAAAACAAGGATTGTGGATGTCTCCATGTGCCACATTTTTGAGATTTCGATTTCAGGGTCCTTGTATTTTGATAGGTTTTTGACTGCTCTATCAATAAGGAGATATTTCTGTTTGTTTGTTTGCGGTCTATAATAACAATGTCTGGGCGGTTAGCTTTTATTGTTCTGTCTGTGTATATTGTGTAGTCTCATAAAATTGTTACATGTGCTATCTCCGTAACCGGGTCTTCGTGGTTTATTATTATTATTATTATTAATATATTATTATTATTATTATTATTATTATTATTATTATTATTATTTTTGTTATTCAAAATTTAACGGTAGTATTTAGTATTTCTTGATTTTCTCTGTATTAATTTCTAAATGTTGTGCTAATTTTTTAGGAATGCCACTTGGGATTATGCTTGCGGTGAGAAGCTTTCTCGTTTTAACATTCAACAACTTATTATTATTTTCTTTAGTGTCTGCCGTATACATATTACTTTCCACAAACGAAACAATACATGTGATTACAATTTTTGTTATTTCTTTAAGGCATGGTCAACCAGGAATCCCTTAAATGAGACTAATGGACCATTTCCACATCATTCTGAGGTCTCCAATTACAATTGGAATTATTGATGTCCAATTTTTAGATTTTAATTTCAAGATGCTTGCCTTTTGATAGAGTTTTGGAAGGTCTTCAAAGATAAATTACAATCTGCAGAGACTGACATTTCAGGAAGAAAACACATTTTGTTTGTTCTTGTGTTCTTTGATCAAATTGTCTTGGAAATTAGATTTGATTGTTCTGTCTTTATGTATAGTAAAGTCCCGTAAAAGTTTTACAGGTTATTTTAGTGTCATTCTCGTAGAAGTTGCATAATTTCCACTGCATTGTATTGGCCCATACTCCCATGCAGATATTTATATTGAGTAGGCTCTGATACGCCATTGTTTCTGGATAATTATCACTGGAGGTCAATTATTATTATTATTATTATTATTATTATTATTATTATTATTTATCTTAATAAACAGTCGCATTTAGTACTCCTTGATTGTTGGTCTAATAATTTTTAAATACTAATTTATAAGAATAGCAGTTTGTTAATACATGTTTATCGATAAAGTACGTGTACGCGTGAAAAAGGAAAAATTTAGGCGGTAATTGCAACATAGTGTTTGTGTAATATTTACATAATTTGCATAATTAGTAGGCGTTATTTCTTTCTGCAATATAAGTGTCAGACATAATTAATAAGTTTCTCTTCACAACTGGAATCCTATACTGGATGTATTTATTTGCGAAGAATAATATAAGGCATTCATTTTATAACAATCGGGGGATATTGTGTCGAGTAAGCTTCACCACTAGGAATTATTCATACATATTTGCTGTTAAAATGTGTTTGCATTGACTTACAAATATTTGCGTATATATTTCTCAATGGGGCAGCCATCCGTATTTCCAATTTTATGGGAGATAAAAATATGTCATTGTTTGTGATGGTTGAAATGGCCATCAGACATAATTGTTCGCCTGCGTTTCCACAATATAATCTTTCCTTCGTGTTGACATATCGCCGACGTTTGACCTCGTGTGACAGAAGCATAACTGAAGAAAAGATGGTTGTCATTCATCTAAACACCGATATGCAGACACAAGCGGATATGAAAACTGGTCAGTTAAATGGTAGAATACCAAAAAAACAATGGGCTGACGTGTACCGTTCGGGCATAGACAAATGCTCAATTCATCAACACCCAGCTGTTTCGTCTGTAAGTTCAACCGGCCAATTTAGGTGACAGAATCCTCTCATCAGACTTACAAGCTGAATAGTAAGGGAGAGAGGGGAATATATTAATCCGTTAAGGCATATAGTATTAATTATTTGCTGTGAGACTAAATATTGTAATTTGAAGGAAGACATTTCCAGGGTTTTCGCTCAGGAATATCCGGTCAACTTCCTGCTTTTCGCAATGTAGAAAAGCGTAAAGAATTGGTCAGTTCTAAAATGTCAATGATAGAATACATTTCCGATTTGCAGTCTCGTGGATTGCATTGAATCTTGTATGAATATCACGGAGTATTGTTAAGTAGTTTCGTTGTTGGCAAGCTATTGAATCTCATTCTCACTTGAATTCCAATCTTGAAATTAAACATAAATTTTATGATAATAATAATGACATTGTCAATTTATTTGGTTACCATCAAAAATGTTTTAGATATAGATTTCTTTGTAGAGTTAAATTATTGTGGAAGATGTTACATGTCTGAGACGCCACATATAATATAAACAAATATTTAATAATATTTATTTCAAGAAAGTATATTTGTTATTTTCCTGAATTACTATTTACTATTTGCCATATAATATCTGAACTATTTTCTGTATAGCCGGTGAATGAATATAAAAAGAATTGTTTTATAATTAGACATTAGCGTAAAAGTCCTGGGTGTAGCAACAAAAAAGATAAAATAAGTAAAGAAATGTTTTAACTTTGATGTATAGGAAAGCTAGATAGCTTTCATAAGTAAATGCAGCCACCGACACATAGCTAACTAGCTAGGTAGACAGATATGAGCAGACTGAGATAGATAGATAGATAGATAGATAGATAGATAGATAGATAGATAGATAGATAGATAGATGGAACAAATTGAGATACGTATAACCAGAGATAGATAGATAGATAGATAGATAGATAGATAGATACATAGAACAAACTGAGATACATATAACGAGAGATAGATCGATATGAACAGACTGATACAAAATATCTGGATACCAACGGACTGAGATAGATAAATAGATAGATATGAAGAGATTGAGATAGATAGATAGATAGATAGATAGATAGATAGATAGATAGATAGATAGATAGATGGAACAAATTGAGATACGTATAACCAGAGATAGATAGATAGATAGATAGATAGATAGATAGATAGATAGAGGGAACAAATTGAGATACATATAAACAGAGATAGATCGATATGAACAGACTGATACAAAATAGCTGGATGTCAACAGACTGAGATAGATAAATAGATAGATATGAACAGATTGAGAGGGATGATAGATAGATAGATAGATAGATAGATAGATAGATAGATAGATAGATAGATAGATAGGGTTTTTAAGCTATTTACCCAAGGCAAGACTGGAGTGAAACTAGCACGCAAGGCCTCACAGAAAGTAAAACAATAGAAAAGATTTGGGGACCGAGGAAAGGATAAAGAGAAGGACGAGGAACAAGATCAAGACATCAGAAAATGTTGATTGGCAATACATTTAAGTTTTGAAGATTAAAGCTATAATGGAAGCAAATAAGAGGAAGGGAATTTCACTGTCGGGAAGTGCTTATCAGAAATGTGTTGTATTTTTTAAGGGTTGAAACATATTAGTAAAACTAATTACCATTTTTTGTGAGTGAATATTGCATTAACAATTTTTCCTGATAAACGATTTACTATTTAACCCATAGCTGGGGAACGAAGCAATGAATTGATATTTTCCCTAGGGTATTTACACTTAAATGAGTGTAACAAACACGAAAAGGATTCGATCTCAGCTCTAAGATTTTTCATTCGGAGTCGCAATTCATTACACCACCTAAGACTAAAAAAAAAAAAACGGTTCTCTGACAAAGTTTAACGATGAGCATATATCGCTATATCCACATATATTTGAGTTCCAAATAGACGATAGGAATAGAAGACGGCGCTAAATTTTTTAACTAATATTTTTCTTATAATATTTTGATTTTGATTTTGTCTTAGAAAGCTCCCTCTCTTATTACTGAGCGGGGGGGAATACATTTTCCGAATAGGTAATACAGTGTATGTTAAAAACAAGGAAACCCTGGATGGATTATCTCCAAAAATTGTTGCAGCCTGATTTTTTCAAACTCGATGATACATCTAAGATATAAATACATTTTAATTCTACCCTGACAATAATAGACTGAACATAAACTGTACTATCGTTTCCAAGTTGCATAGAATTGGTTTAAAGAACATAGTGGAGTTTACTGACTAATGATATGGCCAAAATATTCACCAG
>CAHIKZ030005098.1:0-40000 GCA_903632075.3 Acanthosepion pharaonis | reverse complement strand
GAGAAGCACGGGGATGAGAGTGTTTTACTGAAGTTACTCTTTAATAATATTATCAAAATAGTGTAAAATGTTAAAATAAAATGTCGGATATGACGAGAAATGAGAACCGATGTCATCTTACAGGGTTACAAACAAATATCCATACAACTGAGTATATATATAAATATATATATATATATATATATATATATATATATATATATATATATATATATATATATTGCCATCTACAGATAGACTCGTTGGCTGTATCACAGCACATCAGTGCAGCCATACGTCCGTTGTGCCTTTAGCTAAGATCGAAGCCCGACTGAATTGGCGTCAGTTGGAGATTCTACCACTAACCGCACGGCAAGGATGAAGGCAAATTTAGGCGTATTTATCTTTAGATAAACACACAGTGACTGAGATGTATCAATTCGCTTTACCGAAGAGTCTTGCTATATTAGCCGTAATAGTCATTGTTTACACACCCACACTTCCTACCCCAGAAAGCTCAACCAAAATAATTTTTGTCAGGAGCATATATATATATATATATATATATATATATATATATATATATATATATATATATATATATATGGATATTGATATTGATGTCACAACCCAGGCGTGACATTCTTATACACTATATATATATATATATATATATATATATATATATATATATATATGTGTGTGTGTGTGTGTGTGTGTGTGTGTGTGTGTGTGTGTGTGTTGGGGTGGGGTGGGGTTAAGAATAAAATTCCATAATTTATGCCAAACGAATCAACTAATACAAGACAGCGTATCTGCATTCCTACTGGATGTCACTATACAGACGAGAAAAGTGAGAGTGGTGGCTTCCAACGACAGAGTCATAATGAAAATGTAACTATAAACCAACGTGCTCTATTAAGGACTCAAAATAAACCATTCCTAAAGAGAAACAGAAATCTGAAATTGGAATAAAAGAACTGATGTCACATACCATGAATACATTATAAAGAGTTAGGATACAAAATTAGTAAATACCAAAATTATCACCAACATTATTGTTATTATTGTATATATATACAGAATATGAGCAAATTAAAAATATAATCGAATTCACTATAGACAGCGTCGCCACATCCCGTAAATTGCGACTAAAATAAAGCATTAACCTGAAAAATAGTTAAGATTTTATACAGGATCATAAGATAGAGATATTTATATGGATGTCATACATGGCGCGAAAAATGCTCACAATTATCTAAACTGCCAGCTGCATCCAAACGATTTTCTAAAATCAATGGTTAAAAATGACTTTGAATGATTGATGCCTATGGATCTTGGTGAAGTCCACAGTTCTTCGAACATTGTGAACTGGCTTTCCAAAATCACAAAGACATCTACCAGATAACAGAAACCACATCACTAAAGAACCTTCTACAACAGCAAGAACTATGTAACCTGAAGAGAAAATAGTAAAATAATTAATATATTGACGTTCCACACTAATTCAAATAAATGTTTAGACTGGAAAGCGCCAAAACAACTATTCCTTATAAGTAAATGGGTATATATATATATATATATATATATATATATATATATATATATATATATATATATATATATGTTAAGAAATGGACAAGGTCCGACAATTTATTTATTAAAGACACTTTTATTTATTTAACGTTGTTTATTTATAGATACAAGTATTTAAGCAAATGCTCTGTTTATGATAAACAGAATTAAATAACATTTAACGAATATTTTGTCAAAGAAATTTTCGACATTCAGGTTCGGTAAATGTTATTTAATACTGTTTATCAAAACAGAGCATTTGCTTAAATACTTGTATCTATAAATAACAACGTTAAACATAAAAAAAGTGTCTTTAATAAATATATATATATATATATATATATATATATATATATATATTTTTTTATTGTTAATTAACTGATTTAAAATATATTTCTCGCTACACAGTAATAACCAAGTTTCAAAAACTAAAGATATCGTGTTATATTTATGGAATAAAGTGCCCAATATCAGGTGTAGAGCGTATGTAAATATAAAAGTGGAAATTAAAGTCAAAACTCAGAGGCGACAGACTGTTTCATGCTAAACGCAATCATCAAGGTCTCCTGAAACACACATACACACACACGTGCACACTCCCTCACACACACACACACACACATACACGCATACACACACACACACACACACATATATATATATATATATATATATATATATATATATATATATTGTGCATTTGAGTAGCAATCCCGCTTCTAAACATGTTTTATAAAGACGACTAGCAGGGAATTGCCGTTCTAGACAAAAGTTGTGTAAAAATGTCTAAATCATATATATAGTCAAGCGTTTCCGACACTTCTGTTACCCATTATCAAAGATATATATATATTTTTAACTGAATATGTAGAGTTTTCGATATGTGCATCTATAGTGATGAAAATGCATTTTATTTATTTTCAAATCACCGTCAGCATGATTTGGCAGTGTTCATACACGATACTATTAATTGTTATTTTTTTTATTTTTATAATGCTTTCATATTCCTTTTCTGTTTAAATAGGTTCTAACAGAGCCATGGTCTGAGAGATGTAACCGAGGTTTCTTGATAAGTATATATTTGTATATCCAATATAAAATTCATGAATTTGCGTTGATATGTCCGACAGTTATTTTAATATATTTTTTGTTTATACATATATATTTTTTTTTATAAATACAAATATATAGTTAAATGATTTGTTTATTATTTACCGGCTTGAATGTCCAAGAAATCGCCTAGAATATATATGTCTTCCGACAGGAAACGAACCTGTATCCTACATAGTTTATATATAAAAAGAAGAGGTTGTAATAGTTCCAACGAGAGAAAAGTGTGTATATTAAAAAGAAGGGAGAAAACGCAAACGTTTTTGGTTGTAATATGGATGTAAAGAACATATATATATTATGCTTCATTTTCCATAATTTTGCTTTATTTTTCCATAATAAAGCATAACATTTTTTTAAAAAATCCACAATACAACCAAAAACGTTTCCGGTTTCTCTCTTCTTTTTACCTTAATCACTCACTCTCTCTCTCTCTCTCTCCCCTCTCTCTCTCTCTCTCTATATATATATATATATATATATATATATATAGATTCATATATATTATATTCATTTGAATTATATATATATATATATATATATATATATATATATATATATATATATATATATATATATATATATTTCTCATAATTATTTTTGTATAGTCTTAACGGAAATATACTTCCGAGTCTTATTTTTTGTTAAACAATTTATATTACATCTCTCGCCGTGCACATAAGAGAAATACTAATAATGAAAATGTGCTCGCCATCAGTAATATGAACTGTGTGCCATGGACATTTTAGGTTGAATATCCTTGCTAAACTAAAAATATTTGCTATGATTGAAACGGAATAAAACAGGTAAAATACCAATAAATCTTCTCTAATCTCTCGGAGTTGAAGTTAACAGTGGTATTCTAAACTCTCTTTAAGAATAATAACGATCTATATCTCACGTTAATCAAATGAAGGAATTCAAATCATGTTTACAAAAAATTCTCTCCTTTGTAGCACATAGTAGAAATTTTAATTTTTTTACCTTTCGTAATCCCTGTTTTGACAAACATTTACATAGCGAGTTAGATTGGTTATGTACTGCTTTTTCTCAGTCACCCTTCCCGTCGATACGCCTGGTGTTTGACAAATTTTTGCAAGTCCTCTTTCCTTATTTTGTTCCCTAGAAATTTCAGCTATCTCTTTTTGATACTATATATATACATGTCTCCTTTCTCTTTTCGTGTTTTCGAAAACTTCATCATTGCTAACGTGTTCAGTATCGTTATGGTGAACATTTTCCAAAAATATCACACACACATGTGTTTGGGCACCTCGACTTGCTGTAATGGGTTATAAACCTTTCGACTGTGTTGAGGGGTTCTCCCCTTTTTACACAAACGGTCTCACCCAGTATATACATATACTACGGCTACGTGAAGACCCGATAGAGCAAGACCGAAGAGTCTAGCTGTCGTGATACAGTCTTTGACTGTAAACGACGTCTGTCGAACTCTCGAAACGCGGACGTAGCTTTGCCGAAGGGCAAGGTTTCGTCCGGGGAGGTAGACAGGGCCTGAACCCGTCTAGGCGGGTTCAAAGGCTATATTTTTGGCCGAGCCTACGGGCTCGGAGTTACCCACATTAAACCGGCCTTGTGCCATATTCAATCCTCGTGGGTGGATCGATAAATACCGAGCAAGACCGAGGAGTCGAGTCGAGTCCAGAGTGACAGAGTAAAAGGTTGTAGGTAACCGGAAGAGTGAGGGTGAGGTAACAGCGTTGTAGGAGTCACAGTGAGCGAGCACGTAGACTCAGTAAGAAGTCATACAGCTATACTTCAATAACAAAGACTGTATATATATTTTGCTACTAACCCGTATTCCTGGAACTACTAACCTACTTTACCAGTTTGTATTATTACGTCAATACATAATTTTCATATATTCATTGCTGGCGTTTGTTATTTATTGGTACCGGATTTCAATCCGTAATCCACAACAGACTGATTAGTGAGATCGATCGGGGTCCAAACCTTCTGCATTTTGCCAAATCTAAACTACGTTTAGAAAATCATTTGTGCATTTTGGTGTGGTGTATTGGTTAGCAAACATGTATCGTTCGCTCAATTACGACTGAATATTGAGTTCGATCCTCACTGGGTGCCTTATTCTTTCAGCCTTGCGCTTAGAAAAATGAACATACACGTATGGGTGTACACGTGTGTGTAAAGCGAAAGATTAAAAATAATATTAGATGAACAAAATCGAACTATTGACGGTCCTACTAAGTTTGAAACATGAAAGCCTGTCTATAGAACGATGTTTCCAAAAATTGGGTAGGCAGCAATTATTACAGAATTTTCGATCCAGTCAACTCTGGCAGACAGTGAATAATCGAGGTCTCTATAAATTAAATTCTGGATGGGTAATTGGGAAAGCCGATACGTTAATTACAACATAACTGTTTCTGATTGAGAAACGTTATAGGTGATATTGGTAAGCGATCCAGCGTAATAAGTATTGTAAAGTAAAAGATAATTATTTTTTTAGGTGATTTTTTTCTGTCAAATAACGTGTGTTGATCAAAACTGAAAAAAGAATATAAAGAGAATATATACTCATCATTTTTCTTTGAGTAGGCGAATGAAGAAACATATAACTGTTAAGTGTTGCTTAGATTGGCATGAAAATATATGAAGACATGTGGGTAAATCTCACTTCGAATAAAACTCACTTGTAATAATCCGTATCATACTATTGTTCTATAATAGTATGATACTGATTACATTTAGTGGGTAAACTTAGATCTTTTGTGAGTATTACTAAAATTAATGAGTTTTGTACTGTATTCATTTTCTCCAAATACGTCCACATATCACACACACAGACACACACACAGACACACACACAAACACACACACAAACACTTTTCTTTGACATTCTATTTAATGTGCATTTTGGGGAAATTTCCGGTTTGATTATTCGTCATTATCCTTTAGAACGGACTGAAACTGACAGAAATAGTAAAAATCTTAAGATAATTACTTTTACTCATATATATTTATCCAGGTAGGATCAGAAGGAATAGATTATAATTCCAACGTGCGTGTCATTTATTTAAAAGAAGGCTCCATACAAAATAGAACAATATTAATTATTTTAGAATATTACACAGAAAACATGCCACAATCGCTACACAATTGCAGTCTTGTTTCGATACATATCAATGCATCTCATCAGGCGATAGTAAGTTACTGGCAAGTGAATAATTTATTTAGATTTAATTGCAAGATACAAACTCTTTTTACGAAAAAAGAAAAAAAAAAGTATTATTAGAAAGTTCTGTAATAATTGCTGCCTGCCTCTTGAAATGGTCATGTGAATTTTTGTTAACCACGTGTTAAGTGTTCTCACACCGTGTCATATTATAACGATTTTTTAATACCATATCGCATTATACTTTTCACTTGATCAATTATTTTAAACTTTAAAACATATTTCATGTCATCCAATTAATTGTGACTTCTTTTTTCCCTTTATACTCTCAGTTTTTCTCTGTATTTTCAGTCTCAGTCCCTTTTCATCCCTTTGTCATATTTCTTATTTCCGTTTCAATTTATTTCAATTTTGTTACTGCGATTAAACTAGCCTCAAATTTGTGTTTATTGATTTTCTTCACCTTATTGGCTACAGCAAATCTTCTGATGAAGTAGGACATTGTCTTCAGAGTTTTGATTGCCGGATGTTACAAAGTGATGGCCCGACCTCAAAATGTTTCCATCTCATAATAATTGCAATTTTTTTCCTCAGTCTTTATTTACTGAGAGAAGGAGACATTGCTTCTAACAAGTTGTCTCTTGTGATTACTGACAGCTCTGTAATAGTGCGTTAAATAAGAATATTTTTTTCTATCCCTCACCTTTACACACTCAGTTTGAGGTGCGATCAGATTATGCTTGGGTCACCTCGACGTGGTGTAATGATTAGCAAGCTTGTCTCGCTAGAACAATTACGACTGAGTAGTGAGATCGATCCTCACCGGATGCCTCCTACTTTCGGCCTTGTGCCACATCTAAGCTGTGCTTAGAAAATCACTATCAGAACTTGCTTTTAAAGCAGAATATTTAGTTCATACATTCTCTACCAATTATATTATTAACTATAGATTTTCTTTGCATGACTTCCCAATTACAGCTTCCACTGCCTGATATTCATGTAACTTTCTCCATGGCTTCTGCTATCATCTTGACATTGAATCACTAAAAAGCATGTCAAAAAGTAAAAAGTCCAATACAAATACGCCAAGTCACCTAATAATCTTTTTTTTCCACAGACAAAAAGTAACAAATCTCTTGCTAGTCTATTGAAATTTCCATACGAGGTTTTCAAACGAACTACATTACTTAGTTCCACAAATTCTAACATTCAAGGATAAGACCCGCCATAGCAATCACATTGTAGCGAACACTCACCATTCACTTTGTATTCAGTGGAAGCATTATACCTTGTGCAACCGCAAAATTGTCCAAATTGTGTAAAAGCAGAACTATCTATTTCTTAAATTAAGCTCTAAACTGTTGAATACTAGAAACGATTAAATGTATCTTACACGAAATCTCTGAGGTTTTTATAACTCTTTTGGATACTAGTTTGAGAAATACGAATATATAATTACTATCCAACGTTAACAGATGAATTGTGATGAATTCCACCATATACGAAAATGATATTTTCATCATTAATTAATAATAGCTAAAGATAGGAAGCTCATGAAAGATTGAATAAAGCTTATATATATATATATATATATATATATATATATATATATATATATATATATATATAATATAATATATATATGTGTGTGTGTGTATATATATATATATATAAATATATATATATATATATATATACATATATATAATTCGAGGATCATTTTCCAATTTATTCAAGATGATATTCGCCCTCTCTAACCTTCTAGCTTTCTGTCCCATTTCTGTGCTATTTGGACTGTCATAGCTCAAACTTCTCTCACACATGCAAACGTCATATGAACTGAGTTGAATAATTTGTTATTGTTTTCTTTATCTCTATGTTGAAATGATTAACCTTTTCCTGTTGTGAACTGCTGATCCAGTTTTTCTCTCTACTGGTCCCTCATTTGAAAACATATTCACTTGATGGATCTTAAATGGACTTTAAAGATGGAAACCTGGTTATGAATGTTGGTAACATTACTCAAGGACTGGATGATCTTTTTCTTCTCACCAGTGCTTACATTGGAAGACAGTGCGTCTGACACAACATCTTTTCAACCTGTTCTTTTTTCTAGCTGAATAACTCAGAGGGTTTTTCATAGATTCTTCCGACAAATGGTCTGATGATGGCTAAACGTTGTATACAAATACCTGGAAAAAGAAACTCAATCAGTTTACTGTCTTTTTAGATATTAAATATTTTGTGGTATGGAGAATTATCCTGTTACAAGATTTGGAAAATTTTGCTTTTACAATCGGTATTCTACATGAGTAGAATATTTCCATGAACTGCTGTTTTGTGTAATCTGCTCCCAAGATGATGCTCCCCTCCATCACTACAATCCCAACCTGTTCAAATCTAGGTTTAACATTTACCTTCCCTGCAGATCCCAATTAAATATGTCTGTTATTCAGTAACACTCTGACTCGAGGGGCTCCTGTGCATCGGAGATTGCAAACTTTATTTTACAAGTATGATAGTCATAAATACGTACTAAGAATGTTGGAGTTGATGCTTATGAAGCATCATGCTCTCTTCTAGATTATCTGTTAAAATGTAGGTCTTGTTTGCAACACGACTGACCGAAAAGAAAACAGATATTATGACTACATTAAGGAGAGTATATCAGTTATATTAAAACTTGCTTCATTACTGACAGCAACTTCACTTTTACTGAAATGCAGTCAGTGGCATCCACTCTGGTCTGAGGAAAAATATATTCTCTGGTAGAAAGATGTGATATGCAGCTGTGAACCTCCATTTCTTGATCTACAGACGTACATCAAGCTGTGACTGTGAGCGATCTTAGATTTTCGGTATCCACCCCCAAGTCTTTTGATATGTATGGCAATCTAATCAGGGTGGGGGGATGCGTCAGGGACTGGCGTCTCTTGGAACGCGACCAGTAACGTCTTTCACTCGAGATAAACCAATTTCGCAAAAACGCAGACTAGACGGTCGGCTAAAAAAGATGCGTACGAAAAGAACAAAAGTATATAAGTGCGGAGGCACTTAGGCCAGTAAAACACTAGAGATGGGGTTAGCTTAATATATATATATATATATATATATATATATATATATAGATGTAGTGGACAAACGCACTCACACAGCTATATATATATATATATATATATATATATATATATATATATATATATATATATATATATATATATAAAGTACACACGTTGAGATGCAAGATTTATACTGTAATTGTGGCCACACTAATATGTATACACACAAACACACACACGTGTGTGAGTGGATATGAACGAACCAAAAAAAATTATATAATATTGCAAATCTTGAGTTCAATCGATAAGAATTGACTGAGCTAAGTTAATAGATTAAATTGCACACATTCACATATACACATATATACACATAGTTTGATAGATAAACAGAATGATTGAAAGTGTGTGTATATGTGTGCGTATGCGTATAAAAGGGACAGATGTTTTATTTATTAAGACGACAGATTTTATAACTTAAATGCTATTTTTAGAGGATGCTTGTATTTGAGTAGAGTCTGTGTTTATTTATTTAACAGAATATTTATTTTTGTCTTTTCGTTTCATCTACCGTCCTGAGATATTCCGGATATCTTAATAGAGAAAAATATCCGCTCACCGGAGTTCAAATAAACGGGCCGTCTACTCAAATCCAATTAAAATAATGGTTAAGTAATTACACACACACACACACACACACACACACACACACACACACACACACACACACACATATATATATATATATATATATATATATATATATATATAAATATACTTAATAAGATTTCTCTCTCCCTCTTATATATATATATATATATAACCTTAAAGTGGTCTGTTTTATTTAAATTATTTGATCTGGATTTACATTGATCTCTACGGATTTTATCCTACTTAGATTTACCCATACGGGTTACCTAGTTTTTAAAAACTTTTATAAAATATATATATATATATATATATATATATATATATATATATATATCCCTGACGATTCGCTTAGTTGAAACCTTAGTAGGTTTTCTGGCTCTCTAAATTTAACTATATATATATATATATATATATATATATATATATATATATGTATATGAAGAGGGAGGGAGATGGACGAAGTTCTTTTAAGTTTACCAATCGATCTTTGATATGCAGTACATTTTCTTGGGCAATATTTGAGACTATATTGGCAATATACATAGGGTACAATTTTCCTTACCCTTTACAATCATGACATAGAAACAACAAGCCTTTTTTTCATGAAGATTTCTAACACTGAGTCAGAGCCATATTGATTTATACTTTGCAAGGTGAGACTATGAGCATCAGTGATTAAACTTAAATTTGTACCCTCATCGCTTTGATGTTTTTTTGTTTTGTTTCTACTAACTCGTCTTTCAATCTCAGTATCTAACTAGAGAGTTATTCACGTTGATACGACTTCCCTTTGTCGAGGCCTGTAGATTTTAGTCTCAGTCTTTATGAAAATGTAAGTATAATATAAATATAAATAAATTAAAATTACCTTTATCGTCATAAGTATATACTTGTGCGCGTGCGCTAAATATTTGAATTATTTTAATTTTACATGTTTCTCTGTAAACCGGCTTCATCAGAAAATAATTTTGTAGGAAAATATAAAATATACGTTTGTTATATATTAGTAATTAATTATTATATTATACTTAAATTATTATATTAAGTATTATATTATTATATATGTCTATTATATATTACCATATTATTATCATAATCATAATATTATATTATGTTCATATTACCATAATATCATTATCATAAGATTATTATCATAATTTGTCATATTTTATCATATTTTATATATACATATATTATTATTATTATTATTATTATTATTATTATTAATTTTCATATTATCAATTAATACTAGATTAAATGTGATTCCGCTAACTGTGTAACTCTGGATTATAATTCAATTCTTACTTTACAGAAAAAAAAAACAACCAAAAAAATCATTTATCTGATTTAAGCACTGTTTAATTTTTCTTTCCTTCTTTTTTATTTTTAAAGATGAATTAAAACCTAATGTATTTCTATTTAAAAAAATGAAACCAAAATCAAAAGAAATGAAAACAATTAAGATGAACGGAAAGGAGGATAAGATAATGGGAAGATGGAAGAAAGGAAAAAACCGCAAAGTGTCAGCAGAGGGAAAGCAACAGAAAAATCTCAAGATCTGAATAACAGAATGGAAATGAAAACATCAAACATCAAGTACAGCTGAAATAATTGGGATGGGTTTATTCGTAAAAGAAAAATGAAAGTATAACGAAAGTTTTCCGCTTACTCAGCCGTACAGATGTGTGGTTACTGTACAGAAGACAAGCATGATTATCTTCATTTCAAATAGTAATTCGTCCTTGCATGGAGTATTGCTGCCATATATGGTCTGGAGCCCCTTCTGTTTGCCTCGGGGTTCTTGATAGGCTCCAGAGGCGGATATGCAATATAATTGGCCCTGCTCTGGCATCTCGTTTACAGTCAATTTCTCACAGACGCGCCGTCGCCTCTATCTGTCTGTTTTACAAATATTTTCATGGTAATTGCTCCGAGGAGCTGCATTCACTGGTTCCCAGACTTCATGTGTTCAAGCGCCCTACGAGGCTGGCATCACGCTCTCACCTCTTCACTGTTGAAACTCTTAAATGTAGCCGTCTCTTCTACTCCAATAGCTTCATGTCTCGCACCTCTCGCCTGTGAAACACCCTTCCCTATTCCAGTTTCCCTGATAGCTATAATCTCCAACTATTCAAATGTAATGTTAATCGACATCTCCAGTTACCTTGATCTATCCACTGTCCTTCTCCTCATCCTTTCTTCTATCACTCCTATCTGATTTGCTCCAAATTTTTCTGTAACCCCTTGCGTCCTAGTGGCTTCTCACCTTGCTTGGCGTGAAACGCTTAAAAAAAGAAATTGTCAATCTCTGAATAAAGTCAGAACTGCCAGAAAAACTGGATCAAATCGGCAAAGATATTAGAATAATATAGAAATAACGACGCGAGCAAACTGCTAGTATACGAACATATGGCACAAACACAAATACTGAATAAGTTGCTCATATATCCACAGATGTGTCCATCACACAAACACACACACACACACGCATGTGCGTGTATGTGTGTGCATAATAGTTGTATGTTTTTGGAACGTCCTTCTACAACAGGGAATCTCGTATATAAAACGTGGAGCTCTCTAATTCTTTCAGCGTTTGTCTTGACAGCTCTTCCCTTGCCAGTTAAATGTTAAATGTTTGTTGTTTGTGCAAGGTTCTATCGAAAAAAGCAATCACGCACAGGAACCATTTGGATTCTTTGGAATATTGCAAGAATTTATAGAAAGCATCGCTGAACTGTTTCTTTCTGACTTATGAGTCCTGTAGGTCTTTTTTTCTCGGTCACGAGTCGACTTCAACTGCGCACGCACACACACACACATATTTTATGTTTATATATATATATATATATATATATATATATATATATATATATATATATATATATATATATATAAAAAAAAACAGACCACTTTAAGATACCATTATAATAATTTGTTTCACCAGAGCCCTTTTAAAGTACGCCGGATCATCAGATAGCACTACCAAAAATGAAGTTTAAGATTTTACCATTTAATATTTATATGTGTCTGCATAAATTTGCATCTATTTTCCATTTCACTAGCCATACATATTATTCTACCCTTAACCAACATGTTTATATAATCATGCTAATATTAATTGTAACTTTATGAAAGGAAAGATACATTCATATGCTGATGATTGTTTTGCTCTATTTAATAAATGTTATCACATGTGGTTAGCCGTCTTGTTTCAAGAATAGAAAAAAAATTAGGTTGCTTGTCGTCTTTGGTGGCATTTTGCCATGAATCATTTTGATAATCTTAATTCGGCCAATTCGTCTGTTTTCTCCGCTACCAAGCTTTATATGTATTCATCGTGATGACCCACTCACTGTTCAATAGTAGATACGTGTATTTGGGCCTGACTTTAAGCGGAAACATTGATCGATAAGAGAAAGAAAATCGATGAGGGCTCTATACGCAAAGGTCAAGGTTATCACAATAATTACAAGTTATAAACTGCAGTTCTTTATCTTTACCGATACGATAGACGAACATAGTAACAAATGAGTCAACATATTATGATAATATTTTGCAAAGCAATTTCTGATAATGACTTCAGATTACATTGCATCTCTTTTAACTGAAAATCTTTTCACATGTCTGGGATTTTCTTTATTCAGTTAAGCACAAGCTTCTTCGTAAAGATGCTCTGCTCGGAAAAAATATTCCTATTGTAACGTTTCGGCTTGGAGCATTATTTGGTTGCATTTTAAAAGTTGTTTCTTGTGTGATAGCTTTGAGAGGAATAAAATAAATCACGTGATCGGTAAATGATATTGTTTTCAGAAATGACGGACAACAGCAAAAAAGGTGAGTGAAACATCTTGGTTTATTTTTTTTCAAAACCTGGACAGGACGGCTAGTAATAGTATTTAGAAAAGGAGAAAGCGAAGAGTGTCAAATTGTGGGCATTGGTGCTAAAATGCTTAATGGATTTTATGGAGTTTTAATCTCTATGCTTAATCAGGAAACTACCATCTCAAATACATCACAAACAATAAGGTTCTCAGATCAATCGGAGATAGATAAATATGTCACCCCCAAATGTTTTGAGCTCTCATGCAAAATTATATGTACCTTATTTTACACTCGGCTCATTTAATGAGCGTCATCGTATATTGTTACTACTGTGGGATTAAATAAGTTTTGTAATACTGATATTTTGAAGCAAGAACTTAGAACATATCATATACTCATTTAGCACCTTTCTGTTGACGATTGTAAAATAGCCTTCTTCTAGATATCTATTAAATTTTAAGTCTCGATGTCCTGATGATTTTACCAAAATTACTTATATCATATGAGAATTGTAATGGATATAATCTGGTTTCTTAAGTCATGATTAATTTCTGAGAGTAGCTTTGCTTGTACAGAAACGCAGTCCAGAAATTTGCATACTAGATTACGTCACATAGAAAATGTTCTTTTTAGTGAACATTCAAATACTATTTACAGATATTTGAAATAATTTTCATCAATGTATTCCCTAATAAATCGACAGTAATATTTCGAATAAAGCTTGCAATTTCGTTATTGTCCCTCGAAATAAGTGATTAGTGCAGAACAGAAAACATATGAGGCAAGATTGATTTTTTCATTGGCAGGAAGATGTATGTGGGAATGCACAAATAATTTCAATGAAAATTATCTATCTTCTTCGCAAACATAATTCATACAAAGTTAACTGTCATTGAGATTAATGCAGAGAAATGTTGAAAAATTCATTGTCATGTAATCTTATAAACACTTCATTTATATATATATATACTATTTACATTGTTCAGATTGTCTTTATTTTTATTGCCATATTCACAACGTTTTGGCTGATGTTCGCTCCGGCCATCTTCAAGCATCTTGAATATGGCAACAACGGTCTAAAAAATGTACAGTCCGTACAATGTAAATAGTCTAAATAGTTACAATGCATCATCCCAGAAATATAGACAGGCATCATTTATATAGTCAAAATGTATATTCACTAAATAGTTTAATAAGAAAATCGTAAGAGACATGGTGCCATTGAACGCATGCATATCTGGTTTCATGACGGTATTGTGATATCGAATGTTGAGACACGATATTTTCACCATTTATTTTTAACAAATGGTTAAAATTGCTTCGAACAAATGAAGATTTAACGAGAAATATTCTTTGAACCTTGTAGACTGGTGCTGCAGAATCATAAAGATCTATACCAAATAAATGAAACCACATCAATTGTACACATTCAACAACAGCAACTGCTAAAATGGATATATATGTAAATCAACGAGAAAATAATGACGTAAAAAAGTGAGGAAAATCATTATTACTGAAAAGAAGAATTAGAGTTAATGGACTTGATAAAACTATTTCCCTACAAATTATTTTAAGATGCAGATTTTATAAATTTCAACACAAAGCAACACTGGCTACTTGGCGAGTAAATTCCTAATGTTTCCTTATGAAGAAACTGATAATATTACCATTACGAATCAAGACGGACGTTTTTTTTTTATGTAGAATCTATGGATTATTTCCAGAAAAGGCATTTTTAGCTGAAAATGCAGACAGAGACGTGTGTGTTTAAGCGTAAGTAGGTAATAAATATTCATGGTAACTGCTTCAGAACTAAAAGAGTTATGTGGAATTATCTTGTCTTCTACGATAGATTTTGCAAGTGGCCACTTGCAAAATATATCGAAGACAAAATCTATAGTATGTTGCTGGCAAAAAGCAATATCAAACTAAAAGACACATTCTCTCTGTGTTTCTCTCGCTATATATATATATATATATATATATATATATATATAAGTATAGCATTGGTGTAGATATATACAAGTATTGCTGTCTATATATATATATATATATATATATATATACAAGTATAGGATTGGTGTATATTTTCATCGCATAATTTAATGCATATTGGTTAGAATGAATTCTATTTTAGTCTAACCCCAACATTAAAGCATTAAATAATTATTATAACCTTACTCTGTCGAGAAGTTTTTTGAATTCTCATATACTTGTATTTTGATTGGTCATTCCAGCTTATGTAGAAGCGTTTCCCATAGCGAGGGGATGTTTGATTGATTGGAACCTTTTAAAACCCTTTATACTAGATTAAACATCATCACGTGATAAGACACCAGAAGTGTTGAAATAAAATCGCTATTTTTGTAGTGATCTTATAACATATTTATGTTATAATTTCGAATAAACAATTATATATATATATATATATATATATATATATGGACGTAGTAGAATACATACCACGTGGATTTTTAGGACCAATTAGGAAAATATAAATAATTTAATTCTGGAACCGATTTTCATATGAATATGTGTATAAAACACTCGATGTCCGTCGCCCAGTAGGATAAGCACAACTGTCACCAAGGTCCACGTCACTCTCGCTGATGGTCTTCACGACCTCATTCACGTCTACATGCTAAAAACTACACTGCTGATGAACTTTAGACTACGGCACCCCAGTTAACAGTAAGTACCAAATTCTATCTTTTGTATCCTCTTAACTATGAAATATGCACACACACATGCTGACTCTTTCACAAAAACACACATATAACACAAACTTCATTGTTTCTCACATATGTACACAAATACAATTTATATGCTATTCTAAAACTTTATTAACCGAAACAAAATGACATTGCTTTCTAATCTATGATTAAATTCTTACATTTTTCTCTTTATATTAAATTAATGTTTATTTGTTGAAACTTCGTTGTCTTTTTTTACTGGATTTTATTCTTTCAGTGAAATTCGTGGGATTAATCTAAACGTCCGAATTACTAATAGTCCTGCAACAAAATTTTATGTTATTGTATCGAATCCCGACACTCCAAATGTTGACATTCAACGAAAAACCGAGTAGAAGGATTCCTACAAGACAAAAGCTCAAAAAAATCGACCTCATCCTTCACCAACATTACTATGCAAATGATGCCATCGGTTCCTATATGCAAGGAATGATCTACTGAGTCATTAAAAGCATCATCATAAACTTCATCGTCGTCGGCTTTATCTCATATCCAAGAACTGAATTTCTTCTTTTCTGATCGCTTATCAGAAAAGAAGAAATTAAATTCATTGATACGAGATAAAGTCAACAACGACGAAACTGAGCATGCGCGTATGTAACAATCTCACATAATTGTTGTTCTATAAGTTATCTTTTTTGTTTATTTTTTAACAATGGTGGCTATTCTTTCCAAGGTTCGATAGCCACACAAGGTACTGGTTTACAGAGTAAGAAACATTGTTTATGTTGACATGTTGGGAAGATATTTGTCAGCCCTTAAATAGGTTAAAATTGTAGTGATCAGGAAGCATGCTCTGGGGAATGCCACAAGATCTGATATATCGTTAAACTAACCAAACTATCTTAGCCAGTAGATGAATTTTTGATAATTCTGTTCTTGAGATTCAGGAAAAGATATTAGGGATTAATTTTACTTTTGATGAAAAGGTTTGAGTTGCAACAACCGGACATAATATCAAGTCATTATGCTGTATAGACACCTCGTGCTGAGAGGTCTTGTGGGACGGTGTCAATTCGACAATAAACTTGCATTCTTCTTTCAGAGCTGGTAATCACTAGTTTTGTGAGTTCAGGGATAAAAGAACTTCAACACAGCGAATTTTAACCTAAATATTTTTATAACGTCCATGTCGACATGTCATTATCTATACAGTGGGGTTCGGTAACCCCTATCTGGGGAGCCGTTCCAGACACGAAAGAAAACACGGCTGCATTTTTCGACGGTTAAGAATCGACTCACTGAAAAACCTTTCACTATCGTTCTCACGCTCGTTCAGTGAATCAAAATCGACTTCTCCGTTTTGTCTTTTAACTGATTCCTAAGGTCAACCTTAGAAAGTCGGCAGTTATACACTTACTCGAAAATATAGGACTGCTAAAGTATTATTTAACAATTATAGATCCACAGAATAAACAATTCTTTACAAATAAAAGAATTACTGTCTGTGTATTTCTTTGTGGCCTGCATTTCCTTACAAATGTATTGTGGTGAAGACCTTCTTCTGTGTAATGTGTAATGACCTGGGTCTCCACAACTTCATATTTCTTGCTGTTCTCATCAAAATGTTCCTCTCTTTAATCCCTACCAAAATAACACTATTCACATAAACTTGTCAGGTAGATGTAATACTGCATTCTCCTGTTCGTTTGGACTTCGAAATAGTTTCGGAGTTTCCAGATTTTCCTTAATATTCGTCCTAGAAATTTCTTAAATAAAACAAGTGAGTGTTACGAATATAATATTTTTCCGGATATTTTGAATATATGTGGACGCTAATAAAAAAATCCATTCTTCTTCAAATAGAAAAGGTGGCGGGGGGTACCAGTCTTCAAAGAATGCATTCCTGTCATTTTAGCAATCGAGAATAAGGTAAAGTATCAATGAACTCAGCGGGTCGCATATTGAACAATACTACAGAAAAAAATTGAAAGGGCATTCTGTTCACGGTAGTTACATGTTAAATCTTAAAACTGCTAATAGAATTTGCCTAAGGGGCCAATTTCTACCGGACAAGAGATTGAAGTTCATACTAAGGAAAATGTGCTTCTCAAAAGAAATCAAATTGTGTACCCTTTTTCAGATTTCTTAAGTTTATTTCGTAAATGAATAAAACAATAGAGAATGTGATTCTCGGCAGGAATCGATCCTGTCAAGAGTCACATTTTCTGAAGTAAACCTTTCGATCTGTATATCGGTAGATATTGATTTCGATTTTTATCAAACCAGGATATCTTCTGAAATTCGTGTACGTAATAAATATAAAGTCTGTACTACTACTAATAATTGTAATATATATATATATATATATATATATATATATATATATATCAGTCGCTCTCTCACAGACGTGCCGTCGCCTCTCTCTGTCTTTTTTTTACTGATACTTTCATGGTAATTGCTCCGAGGAGCTGTATCCTCTGGTTACCAGACTTCATGAATCCAAGCGTCCTACGAGGCTGGCATCCCGCTCTCACCGTTTCACTGTTAAATGTAGCCGTCTCTTCTACTCCAATAGCTTCATATCTCGCACCTCTCGCCTTCGGAACTCCTTCCCCTTTTCCTGTTTCCCTGAGAGCTAAAATTGCCTTGATCTATCGACTATCCTTCACCTCATCATGTTCTCTATCACTCCTATCTGCTCTTGCTCCAAATTATATGTAACCCCTTGCGTGCTAGTGGCTTCCAGCCTTGCTTCGGAGTGAAATGCTTAATATATATATATATATATATATATATATATATATATATATATATATATATACGCGTATGCACAAACACATGCACACTCACGTACGCAAAAACACACATACATACACGCTTGAACGCACACACAAGCACACATACCTTAATTTCTGTCTTAATTTCTGGGATGAAGAGTTATCATTATTTACACTATTTTTATTCGGACTATTTTCCTCATCACTACACATACACACGCGCGCATGCGCGTGCGCACACGAACACACATATGTATACGTCAAGGAAACTAAATAAAAGATTATATGAAGGCAAGAGGGACATTTTACAAAAGAATACATCAAATGAATTGGTTGGCCATCGTAACGAGAGTGACCAAAATTTTGACATAAGAAACGCTATTCTTGTAAAAAGAGAAAACAATACACTACGACGAAAATGTCTAGTGACTGATCACAAATCCCTCAACAGTTAATTTGCGCCCTGTCTCTTAGAACATTTACTTTTATTTATCTTTACTTAATGACCTTTTCACCTACGAATTTTAATTTGAACAATTCGCGGGATTTTCCAAACTGTTTACTCTATCAGTTTGTAGTGGGATACCCACTACAAATTGGTATCGCACTAAAAAACTGATAACGTAAACAATTTGAAAATCCTGCAAAATTTATAATTAAACGTAGGTTTAAAATGGTCATTAACTAAATGTCTCTCTCTATATATATATATATATATATATATATATATATATATATATATATATATATATATATATATAGTCAATTCATAAGAAGAGAGGCTTATAAAACTAGGCCGATTAACTCAGCATGAATTTAAATCAGCTTCAAATTTATTTATCATCCCTTGTACCTGACTAACCTTAATTTGGTAAATATATCGATAGTCCCTATTGTAAGAGAAGGGTACCTGTCGATAAATGGGCGAAGTAGCATCACGTGACGTTAATTTCTCAATTCACTCGTATTTTTACGTTCTTCAGCCAATTGATTAGTAGCCTTTGTCTTTATGCTCTAATAAATACTTCGAAAATAGACTGGTCTTGAACATTAACTGATTTAATTTTGTCATTCTAGCGTCCGCTATAATTTACCTAATTGATTACTCGTCGCATGTAATTGCGGTTTTCAGCCCGGAAAACTATGTGCCATTCGTACAGAAGCAGTCATTATGTAGATTTAGTTAATCAATTATCTGCTACAATGAAGAGCTACGCGGAATAATCCTTAGTAGAGATAAAGTTTGCTTGGAAATCCTTGGCCAACATAATAAGCAAGATACACTGAATAAGGGAATCTTAAGGATGCATTTTCGAACAATAACAGGAATGGATTCTTTTTGAACAGACACATTGTTTTTGCAACACAGAAGATATTCTTCAAATCTTTCAGATATTAAATAATAAAAAAGTTATTTTATATGAAATTATGTCGAATATTCAATGCAACTTTTACAAAAACTGAACTGCCATACAATGTTGAGAAAGCTGTCTTGCTGATTGTAGAAAATTATTTTATAACGACTGAGACAAAATGATTAATTTAAATTATAATTAGTTTCCAGGTTCATTAAGATACCAACCAGATTTGTGCAAATTTAAAAAACGAAATCCACGACTACAACATTTTTTTATATATGCCAACAGTTTAAACTAATTAATAAATTATAATATTTATATATAATTCGCCACACACACACACATATATATATATATATATATATATATATATATATATATATATATATATATGTATAATTATTTATTTGAAAATTATAACATAAATATGTTATAAAATCACTAAAAAATATTAGATATCTTCAAGAACATTTTATTCATTTTTATAAATTTATTTTAAACATTACAAATTATGATTAAAAAAGTTGGCCACCAAAATATAAATGATACGTTGCTCTTAGTAAGACGAAAAATTAAGCAGACTCTGAAATTATATATTGCATCAAGGAACAGTCAATAATTACTCAGTCTTCCAAATTTTACACAAAAACATTGTGCTTTGGGAACTTTTGCAGTAGACATAATTTTTGTTGTAAATATGTAAAATTTATGAGGATAATATACGGATATATTTACTTAAAAGAAAGAACTACAAACTTGTACTTGGATTACACGAAGATTACTTAGAATATAATACATATTACTTTTATATGCATTCATTCGTGTCGCCAATTTTAAAGGCACGGGTACACTAGTACTACATATAAAAGAATTATTTTATACATATATATATATATATATATATATATATATATATATATATATGTGTATTTATTTTTATACTGATCTTTTCCCTTTCTCAAATCAATTTCTTAGTGTTAAGCTGAAACTCATCAAGAAAGGCGCCGTTTTTTTTTTTTTTTCTAACCCAAGTACATTCGATATTTTGCAAGATCATATTTAGCGGTAAGTTACTACGGTAAACTTCTTGTAATTGCGACAAAATCTGCATTCCGTTACCATGGTAAATTTAATAAAAAAAACAGGCGCGAACACGCACTGTTACAGATATTTAAAAAAATATTTTTTTCGTTGGACGGTGCCTTCCTTGATGAAAGTCATCTTAACATCTAGAAACTTATTAGAGAACGGAAAGGACCAGTATATTCTATATATATATATATATATATATATATATATATATATATATATATATATATATATATTGCCTGACGATTGCGTCTAGCATAAAAACCCTGTCACCTCTAAGTGTTGACTTCTATGTTCACTTTTATATTTACACAAGCTCTGTCTCTGATATTGAGCACTTTATCCCATGAATATAGCACACCTTACGAATATATTGCTATGTATATATATATATATATATATATATATATATATAGAGAGAGAGAGAGAGAGAGATAGATAGATAGATAGATAGATAGATAGATAGATAGATAGATAGATAGATGTGTGTTAGCATCTGATATTATTCAAAGCTTCAATAAAAAAACATAATAATAATAATAAATTCAATAAATATTCAAATAATATTCTTATAAACTTGGACTACTCAATGGTATATTTGTATAGATAATAGTAAATACACTAAAATATAGAACTATATATAAAAATAATGTTATTGACACAAATTAGAGAACACTGTTTTTCATTTATATACTATTAACCTCGTGCATGACATTTGAGAAAGGATGAATACGCATATCACATGTAATATCCCATTTTATTTAACAGCAGACATGGTAATTACGATCGATTAGAAAACGTTGACCCTACATTTCCGCGTCAATGTAAAATACTGACTTCATTCCATCCTGGTGTTTGTTCATATATATATATATATATATATATATATATATATATATATATTGGAATCGTAATCACGATCCAATTCATCAGACGTACAAATTCAAGAAGAAAAGAAAATTGGATCGTGATTACGATTCCAATATAATAAATTAAAACCATAGAATATTAAGGTTTGAGCCTTTTATATTGTATTCTTCCTCTGTCTTGTACATAGAACTCTACCTGGATTTTACCCTCTTCAAAATATATATATATATATATATATATATATATATATATATAAACATAAGAAATATAGTCTTAAGGTGAGCTAAATTTATAGGATAAAGTGGTCAATATCACAGATAGCGCGTGTGTAAATATAAAAGTGAATATTGAAGTCAACACTTATAGGCGACAGTCTGTTTCATGATAGACGCATTCGTTAAGCCAGATTCTTGTAAGCCTTAATCAATGGCGAAGTGGTTAAGCACCATTACTTCCCATAATCTGCTCTTCGACAAGCAATATGGTTTCCGCTTTGCCCGATCTACTGCTGAAGTGTTCACGGCCATTACTCAATTTGTATACTAAGCACTTCACAAGGAGAAGCTCAAGACCTGGCTGTACACATGTCTAAAGCATTTGATAGGGTTTGACATGCTGGCTTTCTTTGTAAGCTTCACGTATACTGGATTAATTGATGATAAACTGACTTTATACAATCATTCCTGTCAGAGGAGAAAGTCGTCCTGAACGGCTTCTTCTCCAGCTCCTTTATTACAAACGCTGGTGTTCTCCAAGGCTCTATTTTGGGTCCTACACTGTTCCTGATCTTCATTAACGACCTTCTCGATGTCATCATTTCCCAAGGAGGCATATACGCAAAAGACACTACTATTTATTCCTACCTCAGTAGTAAATCTGGTATCATTGACACAACTAATCTGGCAGCCGGTCTCGAAAAGGACATCTATTTTTTGAATAACTGAGGCAGGAAATGGCTTGTAAACTTTAATGCCTCACAAAAAGGAACAGCTCTTATTTACCCACCACGGAGAACCCACCCTGCCGACCATCAGAATGACTGATACCCAACACACGAGAGCGCCTCGTTGGGCCTGCTTGGTCTCAAAATGGAACAAATACATAAACTAAGTACCTTAATCTACCGCAAGGAAATTTGCTTCTATGTATCGTGCCATAATTTTTTTTTATCGCATTGGTCCTTCTTTCTAATCTATAAATGATCCATCCGTCTGTGTATAGAATATTGCTATCATATATGGTCTGGTGCGCCCGCTGTAAGTCTCGAGATCATCGACAAAATCCACATACGTGATATCTAGTCTTCAGTCTCTTTCTCGCCGACGTGTCGTGATTTCCCTCTGTCGCTTCTAAATATTTTCACGGCAAGTGTTCCGACGAGTTGCATTCGCTGGATCCCAGATTGTATGAATTTAAGCGAGCTACTAGGTTGGCATACCGGTCCCACCCTTTCACTGTTGGAAAGGTTTAATGCAAATGTCTCTTCTTCTCAAACATCTACTTCTCTCGCAATTTCTCGCTGTGGAATTTTCTTCCTCTTACTTCCTTCCCTGGTAACTATAATATTCAAATATTCAAGTGTAATGTCAATCGACATTTTCTGATATCTTGATCTTGTTCCTCGTCCTTCTCTTTATCCTGTTTTTCCCAAACACGCCTCTTTACACTTGTCCTCTACTGTCTGTAACTCCTGGCGTGCTAGTGGCTCTCCCACATTGTTGGTGTGAAATGCTTAAAAATAATAGTCTTACTTCCTGCGAACGGATTTCATCATTTTCTTTTATCAATTCTGAAATGAACATTTCGCTTTTACTTATCACTTGCCAAGTCGGACGACGAAAGAACTATCTTACAATTGACACACACACACACACACACACACACATATATGTATATATATATATATATATATATATATATATATATATATATATATATATATATATACGTTCTATCTCTGATATTGACCACTTTATCCCATAAATATAGCACACCTTAAGACTACATTTCTTACATATATGTATATATATACAAATTGAGATATGGCTGTGAACACATCAGCAGTAGATCGGGCAAAGCGGAAACCATATTGCTTGTCGAAGAGCAGAATATGGGAAGTAAGGTTCTTTACCACTTCGCTTGAGATAGCAAGCTAGCTAGCTAGATAGATAGATGAGAACAGATTTCTGAACAAGCGAATCAAATACTCTCAGTAGTGGACATAGTCAATGCTATTACTCGTCAAGGTACCGAAGAATTTGACATGAAAAAGTTTAGGAAGACGATATCATGCCGTTTATGCGAAACACTGATTTTATATGCCATTTCTATCCGCAATATATATATATATATATATATATGTGTGTGTGTGTGTGTGTGTGTGTGTGTGTGTGTGTGTGTGTGTGTTTGAAAATATTTTGAAACATTGGTTCCCGTACGCTCCGAGTCAGTTCCTAGCGCTTCGTCATAACAGGTTCTGTAAGTTTGTTTGTGCTACTGGTGTAATGATTACCGGCACTCCTATTTTCGATCACAGTAGAGTTCTTTATATTCCATTTCGTGCAAATAGCCTCGGTATAGTAATGAATCCATCGCTTCTACCTCCAGCTATGTGTTAATTACTATGACATTTAGCAGTAAATTATTATCTCCCCAAAATTCTTACAGCATAAATATTTCAAATTTATTTTGAACTAGAGATTTTTGCAAACATATGAATATGAGAGCATTATGTACCTTTTGTACTACGTTTTTTTTTATGTGTTGATTCTGTTCATGTGTATATGTGTTATATATATATGTGTTTGTACGTGTGTGTCTTCGTGGAATTCACATGAAAGACACATCCAGACAAGTATGAATGAAACGTTACTATTTTTTCCATGTTTGAGTGTGTTTCCTGGTTCTGTCTTCTGATTTTTATAACCAAATCAGAAAATGGTAAGAAGGCTAGTTGAACGCGTATGATAAAATCATTTCAAATAATACACAAATCAAACATTATTTTATGAAATGAGAGAGAAAATATATTGTCGTAATATCTGCAACTAAAAATGTGAAACACTTGTGAGATAGGCATGTAGCGTATACAATTTAAAAGTCACTTGAACTGGATTTCAACGAGCATAAATGACATCACCCTGTGGCACCATGCATACCTGACGAGTTGACGAGTTGAAAGAAATATTCATAGATATATGATTTGTTTTTTACGGTTTATCAACCATTTAATAAGTATTTAAGGCCGAAAAATATTTTGGGTTTCAAGAATAATTCTTTCTTTATATTCAAGCGATCTGGGAGAAAGAAAGGGAAAACGAAGAAGAAAGAAAGAAAAAATAATACGAAAATAGGTCATAGGCGAGGACACACACACACGGCTAGAACTGATAGATAGCAGGTGTCGAAAATATTCAGGTCACATGAGGAACAAGCATTTGACCGATTTCCGCGTGTCCACGAAAAATGGAAGTTTGTTATCAATTGGATGTCACCCAAGGGAAAAGAAAGAAAGGAGGAAAAGAACAAACGAAGTTTAGGGACAATGAAAATATTGATAAGTAACAAGTGGGAAAGTGTCTCATTGGAATGATAGTAGAGGTCTAAGTGGGTGGGGAAGTGTATGTAAGGATATGAAGACAAACCATTAATACGAAAACATAGACAGTCTTCAGAATTAGAAAAAGCCCACACAAGATGTTGTCACTGGCAACATTTTTCTTTTGACAGAATAAATGCCCGCCCTGCGACAGTAAAGATTTTTGTTATCAAGCTTCGAGCGAAAGGAAAATCAAATATTTTTATTTTCGCTTCAGAAACGCCAACTAGTCTGAGAAATTCCTTTCTTAGATCATATCCAATTAGCGATAAACTGCTTGACAAATACCACGTCATCTCAGTCGCTCATGATAAGGGCGATTTAATTAATATTTTTGTTTTTTAAGCAAGGTATTTCTTTCCCAAAACAAAGCCACGGATTGTCCACGCCCGACTGAGACGTCATTGGCTAAATAGATCACATGACATACGAAGGAGGAGGAAAGATACCCGACCAGGGCCTCATTGGCCGAGAGAGCGGTCACGTGACGCACGAGGAAAAATCGGTCGACGCCCCTATCAGAAGTGTAAGTGTGAGGAGCCGATACGAAGAAGCGGGGAAGTGGATACACGCCCCTCAGAGGCACAGTAAGGGGAGGGAGGGAGTGAGAGGAGAGTTACCGAAAATGGAAAAGAATGAAAAATCCCTAACCAGAAATAAGAAGGGTGGATACGTATTTAGAATTATCGAAGAATCCCCGACGCCAAACAGACCCACCCCAGTTTTGACGGCGTCAATAAAAACGAAGCCCCACCAGACAGAAATCAGTGCAGCCGCGGACGGCAAGCGGAGTGGAACCGCGGACGGCGGGCCGAATTCGTTCGCCCCCTTAGCGGGCAGGAGAGGCCAGTTCGTTTGGCCTAAGTGAAGAAGTTCGTTCGACCCAAGCTGACGAGAAGAAGTTAGGTCGCGCACCGATGGCGGAGATGAGTGACCAGTAATTCAGACTCTGGAGAGAAGAAGTTCGTCGACCCAAGCCGGAGAGAAGAAGTTTGAGTTGAGCCGCGGACCCTGGCGAGAAGTTTTGAGCCTTGGACGACAAGCAGAGATGAGCGCCCAGTGTTCAAACCGCGTCAAGACTGCTGACCAAGATTCACGCACACTTCTGGACTCTTCTTCAACCAAGAACAAGTAGTTTGAAGAGCGACTTAGAATCAGACCACAGAAATAAGTTTTTCGACTTTCGTCCAAAGACACACCGAAACACAAATTTCTTGGGGAGCAGACAACTTGAAGCCTTAAAGTTGCCTAGTGAAAGCGTCGTGCCACAATCCACAGAACGGGTCGGGAAGTAGACATAGTCCTATATACCGAGCAAATAGACATAAAAAGTTTGTTACCTTTTTCTTTGATACTTTGGACTTTGTGAGTTTTTATTTTATTTTATTTTATACATAATTGTGTGTTATCACCCCCGTTGAACCCAGCTTGCATTACGGCCCCAAGCCCTGTTTGATCTCGTCTGTCTAAGATCAATTCACAACGTGGGTAGGCAGACTGGAGATCAGTGCAGTTACCCTGGTAACCAGGCGTTGGAAGCAGGTTGGGAGCGGTGAGGCTGGTACCAATCTAACCAAAGGGTTAGAACGTCACGTTTGGAGCAGCGAGGAGCGAACTGCTGACGCCGCGGCGAAGACGTCACAACCTTTTGGGAGCCAAATTTCTAATGTAACGTTAGTTGATCCGATGTTCTGTACATTACTGACATTCATTTAAAAAAAAAAAGAATACATTACAGACGAACAAGTTGTGTTTATCGTCGTCGATGGCTGTGCTAGCACGAATTCACAAGTCATCATTGATCACGCCAGAAAATACCCTCTCTTCGAGAATCTGTAAGTAAATCTGTTCTGCATAGTTGCAATATAAATCAATTGTGCTCTGCGAGTGTTGAACAAACAATATACCAGAGCAGACATTAGCCACTGGGATTGGTTAGCCGTATTAGCTAAGTCTCTGAATATTATGAGTGTTCAATTATTGCATAAGGGGTCACAGAATGTGAGGAAATAAGCAACGAGGGAGTTATATACATATATATCTCTGAGAGGAGGTATTACTTACATTATTTATATTATTCGGAGATTCATCCTCAAATTCATTGCCATATTCACAACATTTCGGCCGTTGTACGCCCGGCCTTCTTCAGCTGGTTAGATCCAGTGACTAGACCCAATGATCTGTCAGTTCAATGCCGAGCTACAGGAATGGGGGACCAAAAAAACCTGAGCAGCTGAATTAAAGGGAAATAACTGAGACTTCCGGAAGAGGGGTGGCACGTGCACGTAAAACAATCTACCCCGGTGGCTGAATGAAGGGTTCGCTTCGAAATTCCAAACATCTGAAAAAGGCAAGAGCTTACAACGGCAGAAACGTTGTTAATATGACAATGAAGATTAGGATAACTCTTCGAATAATGTACATGATGTGAAAGAGTTGTAATTTTTAAAAAGCGAACTGGCTATTTTATGCTGTTCTTCAAATCCGATAGCTTTCACCTTCGCAACCATTTTAGTGGTCAGGCGTATCCCCTTCTTAAAGATCTAAAACATAGATCGAGTTGTGTCACATAAATACATACGATTGGTCACCTTTCTCTTGGCTTTATCTACGTCTTTCTCCCATTGACCATGTTGTATAGGGATAAAATGTCGTTGCCAACACCGTAGTTTGAACAGACATCACCAGTGAGCAAACACGGTCGATTCCTTTATTAAATAAGTAACTCACCTGATCGCAAAAGCAATGCATAAACGGGAATTAATGTGCTGTCTAAGTGTTCGCTATTCTCTATAATATCCACTATACTATTTCTCTATACAGCCCATTACTATTTGAACAAGTATTATTAGAGCGAGTATTATTTGAAGGCGTTGTTACTATCAGTATCTTCGTTTACAAAGTCTCGTCTACAACGAGACTTTCGGAAGTGATAACGAGCATTCATTGGACCAACGAAGGTTACAACGAGTGATAATCTACCATCACAAAACATATACAATTAGAAATATATATATATATATATATATATATATATATATATATATATATATTAGAGTTATGCATTTTTTGTAATCCTATGTTCCTGTGTCATAAATCAATGAGTATTTGTTTAAAAGTAATTAAAAATACATTATGTTGTTTTAGTTCATTAAAAAGGTGTATCCCAAACCAAAAATTTGAATTTAATGCAATACGGGTAAAAAAAAAATCAGAATATTTCAGAAGCTATATTTTTCAATTTACTAATGATATAATTTGATTGTGCTTATGTATTTTAACTTATTTAACAGTTTATAGATGCAGCATGGCATACAAACTTACAAATGAACCAAAATTGTATATTTGCATATTGCTGTATAGGAATAAATTGTCGTTCCCGACACTAGTTTGAACACATATCACCAGTGGGCAAACACGGAGGATTAGTTTATTAAATAACTAGATTACGTGATCGTAAAGGAAATGTATAAATAGGAATTAGCGTGACGGCTAAGTGATCGCTATTCTCTATACTATCCACTATACTATTTCTCTATACTGATCTTTATACGATTACCATGTGAACAAGTATTATTAGAGCGAGTATTATTTGAAGGTGTTATTACTATCAGTATCTGCATTTACAGAGTCACGTCTACAACGAGAATTTCGGAAGTGGTAACAAGCATTCGTTGACATCACACAAGTGACAATACGATGGTGTCCAACGTCACAAAAGATCGCTTATAATAAATTTAGTATGTGAAATAAGGAAATTAAACATAGAATAGGCTGCTCTAAAATTACTTTCGCCCAACAACACAAATTACTACAGGACAAAAACATGAACTTGAAAACTGGATTTGCGTACTTAAATCAGATCGAGTCCTTCTTATAGATGCCATGGATGGCAATTAACCTGATAAACTCGTAGACTATCGCTACAGAATAACAAAAAAGTAACTGAATGAAATAACAGAAACAACAGTACTTGAGGGCTTTCAACAGCAGCAACAGCTAAAATGAATAGCACATATAACTCAAAGAGAAAATAATGATGTTAACGTACGTCACTATTTCTAGTGAAAGCTTAGAAAGGAAAACCCCATCAATACTGAACAACAGCTACTGGGATTACGAAACCTATTTTCCTGAGAAATTGTCTTAAGTGAAAGATTTTTCCAAATTTGAACTGAGAGTAGCACTGTCTACTCTGTCAATGAATATCAAATGTTTCTTTATATGAAAACTACTGATAATATTATTACCATATATACACATTAACTCAGTAATTGAGGAGACTATTGAAATTTATATATACATAATTATATTTGCAACACGATGCAACGTGTTGAAAGTTCACAGTATTTAGAATTGTTGAAGTTATCGTTAAAATTTTCTCTAGATTTACAAATTCTACTCTTCGTCCAATTTTACAAATTTTAAAATTTCAATAAGCTGATTTGTTTGAAAAAATATTTTGACAAAAGCCCGATCTTGAGGTTTAATAGATTCTTTAACTGAATTTTATAGGACATCATGGTAAATATTTTGTAAGAATATTTTTTTTTCTTTTTACTTTTTAACAATGAAAAATAATTCTTAGGATTTCTAACTCTTGAGCATGCGACATATATTTAGCCATAAGTAAATATTTCTTTCTGGAGCCACATTCCAGTGTTTGGCCCTGTGATTTGTTTATCGTTCTCGCAAACCCATGAGGAAATAGAAACTTGGTGTCTTGTATATGAAAACGTTAAGAAAATTTATGCAAAATCAGTATTTCATTTTTTATTAAATACATATTTTTTTAAAAACAATAAAAACTTGTAATTCAAACGGATAATTTATTCTTATTATATAATTATTTATTTAATCCTTAAATTGGTTTTAAAATTACAGGAGTATTTTGTATGTTAAATAAATGTTGTTTTTTTTAAATTTTTCCAAAATAAATGAATGGAAATTCATTGTACTAATCAACGCACACGAGTAAAACCAACTGTATTTTGTACCAACTTACTTGTACTTCCTTCCAAAATTTGGTTTCGACCGATCAAAATATGGTTATTTTAGAGGGTGTCGGATGGAAGGATTAAAGGAAGTCTTAGAATTTTATATACAGATGCATTACTCGATTTAATGAATATTAATAATAAGGAAATATTGTCCTATTGCGATTTCTCCTTATTTCAGCGTTGTAAATCATTTTTCCTCTATGGCTAAATCCGAAACATTATCACGGTTCTCAGATCATATTTTTCCACTCTGTTTTGAATGTTTCATATTTCCTTGAACGAACTTTACTGTGATTATCAATAATAGGAATAACCTTTCTTCCCATCCACTCGCTTTATCTGTGGGCCTAAAATCGTGGTTGTTAAGACCAACTTCAAGAAGGTATCTCATACTATTTTAGTCAAATCTCACCAAGCAATACGATAGTGTCACTAAGATGCAAGAGTGAAAGAGAACGAAAAAACTTTAGATGGAAACAGAAACCCAATCCTAAATAACGAACAAGGGATACACCTTTACTCCTGTTCAAAAAGTAGAAACCGAACGTTAGGCGAACATATCTACTAATAATTTTTCATTTAAATGATTACAAACTAAGAAAACAAACAGTTTATTTACATATTCACAAATCTAGTAAATATTTATAGACTCAAAGATAAACGACCCGTATTTAACTATGTCTATACAGTCTAAATGATTACAGACCTCCATAAATATCCAGTATTTACATATTCTCGAAACGTATACGTTGCGTGTACCACTGTAGAAAACTTATCTTTTCAAGATTCAGATCTGGCAAAACATAGAGTATTGCAGCCTCATTGAAGGTGCCCACTACACAGTCTCCATTGAAAATATTTTACACGACATTGTAATTGATGAATTATTTCCCCCATAGAAATTCTCTCTCTCTCTCTGTCTCTCTCATTTACGAAATATTGCTAGCCTCGTACCTACTCTCTCACTATTTCTATAGTAGATATTTATCCAACCTACGCTTCTCAGTTCTACCAGGCTAGACACCCACGGGTAAGAGTTGCTTTGCCACATAGGGCTGATTCATCCTCAATCCCTTCGTATTCCATAAGTAATGAAGAAGTCTCAATTAGACATTTTCTTCAGCAAAACTTTAACTTTATCAACACATAAGAAAAGCTTGTGGAGATATCACGTTGAACACCAGTTTCCGTATGATCACCGCAGTTAAACAAAGTCGAACCTGATCAGTATATCGATGGGTGACAGCCTGCGAATACTATGTTCTCTATGCTTTGATGTACGGGCTGTGTAATGGATAATGGCTGGGAATTCCAACCACCTGAAGAAGTCCGGAGCGTACAACGGCCGAAACGTTGTAATAAATATGGCGAAAAAGGTGAGAACAATAGTCCTAATAATGTAAATAATGAAATAACTTTTATCAAATTAAATCATTAAATATCCTACAATTTCGTAAAGAAATTAAACTATATTTAAAAATATAATTTGAACAAAACTACAACATAAAATACACTTATCATTGCCTCTAGTAATCATGTCCACCCAAAAATGTATATGGACAAAATCTGAGTATCATCTAACACTTATTCGACTGTGAAAGTAGAGCAACATGTATATCATATTTTATTACCTCAAAGCTCCAAAAAAATTAAATTCCACCATTAAATGACCATGAGATAATGATATACCGATAAAAATACAAATCAAACAATCTTTTAGGTAGGTAGCTGATAGATAGACAGATGACTCTTGTTTCCTCATATATATTTAGATCTGGGCATTAAATAAGCCATAGAGTTTGACATGGAACTAAACAAAACAACAAACTAACCAAACCGAAATGTTTACTTCTATTCATGCCATCCTTATTCGTAACTGAACGCAGTATCTTCGGATAAACTTGTGTTTGAATCTTTTGACCAGTAACTCAATTTCCTATTTCATGATTATTGTACGTAATTCTTCTGTTACACAGCTTATATAAGCCTAAGTTAATTCTTTATACACCAGTCTTTCCCAGGCTGCACATATCATATTATTTTTCTGCTCTGTAATACAATAATATTTTAAAGATATATTTATCACCGCCATAACTACTTATTTTATCGTTAAGTAGAGAGTTCAAGTATTTATTTCTGAAATCTAAAACCTTTATGCCTGTCCATTAGATTTCACGCGCGCCGAATTAATTTGTGAGCGTTTATCATAAAACGTTCGCACATTTCATCAAACAAAATGTGACATAAATGTTCGCATCAAATATAATTTACTTTTGTTATTATGAACTTTGAACGCAAATGAATTAACGCAAATTTAAGATGGCATATGGAATATAATTATTGACATAGAATGTTGGCAAGAAATTAGTTATTTTCGAGAAAGATTTCGAAAGACAGGAATCATTTCAATTGGCCGACATTGATTTAATGCTTTCCTCATATAAGACAGAACGTGAGTATATTTCATTTAAATCGCCCTTTTTCCCACGATGAGGATCAAATATTAACTTAAAACTTTGAAAGCTGCTTATTCTAAAACGTCCGATGAAATTTATCATTTCGTAATATAGTTTGGGGAAACGACAAGCAAAACTACTGAGAGCCTGGATATGGATCTAAGTGATCTCAAATGTCGGATAGATAAATATATACAGCTTTCAGAGATGCACATTAAAAATGATATATTTATCAGGCAAGAAATAATGCTTTTGAGATGAGTACAACATAAAACAATTGTCTACAATATGAGGTGAAATTTATTCTATTAGACTTTGAAAGATGAGAAATATGTTAAGTAACCAAAGATGATTTAATGCTTTCATCTACTAAAAAAAGTGAGAATATATGTTTTTTTAAAAAAAAAAAAAAACGCTTTTTTCACAATAGAAAAATGAAATATACAGTTATTTCATTAGTAAGTCATTTGATTCTATAATTTTAAAAATTACAACTAAAATTAATGTTTACAATATAAATCCGGAGAAAATGGAATATATACATGGCTTCAGCCTAAGACTTTAACACACTGAAAGGACAAATAAATTGCAAATACCAATTGGGCTGTAGTAAATGCTATGTTTACCAGTTGTCAAACATTGTTTTGGGGGACAAGGAGAACACATAATACCGATAAGGTAGATTTAAGGATATTGTTTATTCAATTACTACAATTTTGCATTTCGGATGTTTGCGTTTGGCTAACTTAAATCAAATGTAGGACAAAAGAAAATAGACAAAGATAAGTCACAGGCAACGTGATCCACATATATATGTGTATATACATACATGCACACACACGCACGCACACACGCACACACACACACACACACACACATATATATATGCGTATATACGTGCATGTATATGTGTAGGTAGGAATATATAAATACTGCATATAAATCTATATATTTCACTATATAAAGATTTATATATGTATATGGGTGTGTGTTGTGTGTGTGGCTGTGTCTGTGTACACACGGAATATATGCCTGTGCCTATATGTTAGTTTTATGATTGTATGCAGATATATATATATGTATATTTAAATATATGTATATATATATATATATATATATATATATATATATATATATATATATATATATATATATATATATATATATACACGTGCCCTATATTTTAGTTTTATGCTTGTATGCAAAAATCAGTATATTTCACTATATATATATATATATATCTATATATGCACACACATATATATATATATATACACACATATATACATACAGATACACACACACACACACATATATATATATATATATATATATATATATATATATATATTGTGAATTTATTTCGTGGAATTGACGTAAATAGTGAAGAAAAAAAGAAAGAGTAGAGTGAAAAGAAAAAAAAAGCGGCTACGAAAACTGAACCGGAATCGTCCATAGAGGAATAACAAGACGCCATTCTTCAAGTAAAAGACAAATCAAAGAGAGAATTTGTGTTATTTACTTTTAAGTTGTGACGCTAGTAGACTTTGGAATTCGGAACTTCAAGGAATATTTAATCACAGGAAGAAAAAAAACGACGTGCAATGCATCACTAGAAAAAAAATTCATCATCTAATATCGGAAATGTTTTTTTACATCATACGGAAATTTGGATACTTTTACTTTACGTTGAATTGTTTTTCCGCTCGTTCCGTCTCCTTTTCACATGCACCAAAATGAAAATAAGATTCAATAAAGGCAATGGAATATCTATCTATCTATCTATCCATCTATATATATATATATATATATATATATATATATATATATATATATATATATGTGTGTGTGTGTGTGTGTGTGTGTTTGTGTGTGTGATAGAACATAGTTTTAATAGTATGCTATGTTTTATGGGTTAAATTATTAAAAATGTATGGAGCTGATCTATATATAAAGAGGACATTGGAATCAACACCTAAACGAGACAGTCTATTTTACTCTCAATGAAATCATCAAAATGCCATTTCTTGAGCATGAAATTTAATAGAATTGATAGCAAGCAGAAAAAATATATATATATATATATATATATATATATATATATATATATATTCTTTCATTGCCTGTGGCAGTATGTAATTCTCACGACTGAAGAACTTTTTAGTGCGTTTTCATGGGCCGATGGATCGCCACTGGGAGTGGTCTTGTTTTAATGTCACCCTTTCCAGAATGGTTGCTGGCGCTATAAGCCAGTCACTCTTGCTATTTAACCAATTGCTGGGGTGTAAATAAAAATGGATTTCTACGTTACGGAAGCTTATTTCTGAAAGATTATTCGACTCAGTTCTCCGATTTCTCAATGCGAGCACCAATCCGGTATTTTATCAACTGGTAAAAATTGCAAATGTAACGCACTTATTTTCGATTTGCAGGGGAATAGGAAGACGTGTAACAATTAAATGTCTATCACGATCAACCGACCCAACAACAACAGACATTATCTTGAATTTTTGAATTACTACTTGCAATTTCTGATACACTTTCTGGGATTAATTTTGAAAAGGGTTAAATGTTTTGGAGAAGGTTTTTCCCGATGTATTAAACATGAAGTGGAGACTATTGCACCTTAACCTTTTAATAATAACAAAATTGATTAGGTATGATAATACTTATAAATTACTTAAGCTACTATAATTTATTTTCTCTCAATAAATGTTAATAAATTAATAAAAATGAGTTACGTCTGACGCACACTATATATTATACAAATGATAAAATATAGTTTTACGTTATGTTATATTTATGGATAAAATTTCTCAATATTCAAAAGCAAGCCGTCATAAACCTAAGGAAAAAAGATGGCGCCGATTTAGTGAATATTAAACAAAATCATATTGATTCTATCGACTTCTTTTTATCTGTGCTCCGCCTCTTCAGGACATGGGTGATCACGTCTTTCAAAATCTTCATACCTTGTGATATTTATTTTTTCTCCTTTTGTTCTCCGCCATCCGCACAAATTCATCAGGCCGACAGCCATCTCTCATCCCCATTTTAAACCTTTTTTTTTTAAATACGTCCTCTGAGGGTAAAGTTTTCCGAGTTTTCCTTCTTCGTCATGTATAGAATTAATTTCAGATGCCTCTCCATGTTTCTGGGCATGTTTCCTTTTTGTTGCTTTTTTTTCTTTTGTCACTCTTTGCTTATTTGCTCTCTCCAAGAAATTCTCAGTAGCCTTCTGCAGAAACACATGTGTGTTGCCTCTAGTTTTTTTTTCCTTTTTCCGTGCGTAGATTGTCCAATATATATTATCATATAAGAGAATGCCTAATACATCCAGCATTCTTTTCTTTGTTACGAACGAGATTTTGATTTTTTTTTCTTTTTCTCAGTAGTTTGTTTACATTTCAGTAAACCACTTTCGCTAGTCCAATGCGTGTTTGCGCTTTGGTGCCGCATTCTCCATCCTTTCTTAAAACACGTCATGAAGGTGTAACGTTCTGTATTTACTTGATATTTTATTTCTTTAATTTCTCACATGTTGGGCTTTTTCTCTAGCCGCGGACTATAATTTCCGTTGTTTTTCAATTGTTGATTCGTCCTTTTTTATTGTATTGTTTTACTAAACCGTTTAGCAGTAAATCATGTAGTTTTCTTTCTTTCCCAACCATTAACACAGTTTCATCCGTGTATTTTATCCAGTTAAGATGCCACCAACCAAAATTAAATCCTGGTTATGTTTCCAGTTCCATTAACATAGCCTCGCTCTAAAGATTAACTAAGTATGGGGAGAATACAAATATTTGTCTTACGCTGTTTTGTACATTTCTTGTAACTACTCAATTCATTTTCTATACGTATGCTGGCGGTTTTCTTTCAGGATAAGATCTGGTTTATACTAACATCTTCTCTAAATAGATCCAGTGCTATTGCCTGTAGTGTATCTTGTAATATGCTTTAGAGCAATCTCTAAAACTTATAGTTTCCCCAAAAGGCATAATCTCAAACTTCGAATATAATCTCTTATTTCTGCTAGAGTTAAAAGTATAACCTTTACTAACATAGTCTTTGAGAAAAGATTAAATTTACTATGCAACTAATTCACAAAATTTAAACAGTACTCCACTTAAAGTTGAACGAACAAAACAAATATTTGGCTTTACACAAACAAATGAGTTTTTCGCCATTGACATTTACAAAAAAAAAATTGGCCTACCGATGATTTCTCCTATCAAACTTTTTTTAACTTGTTTTTTTTTTTAGAATTTGTAGAATCCAACCCATTCTCTTCAAATTCTACTCATGCTTCATCCGACATTACCCTTAGAACTGTTTCTAGAGTGTGACATACGTATAACACCGTCAATAGATATTGCTATCATCTATAAACTGGAACCTCTCAAAGCATGTGAACTTGATAGTATCCCTGCAACGGTCCTTACGAAATGTACCCCTCAAGTTTTTTTCTCCGGAATCTATTTAGCATATCTATTCGTCTACCATTCGTTCATGCTTAGAATATTGTTGCTATATATGGTCCGTGGCCCCAGCTATTTTCCTGGCGATTTTCGATAAGGTCCAAAGAAGAATCAGCAATATTATTGGACCTGAACTGGTGGCTCATCTTCAGTCAATTGTCCACCATCGCTACTTTGTGCCTTTTCTTTTATAAATACATTCGTGGTAAATGCACGGATGAGATCTTTGCTGTGGGACCTAGTCTGTATGAGTTTAAGCGCAATACTGGATTTGTGGGAGTATCTCATCAATGTAAAGCTGAGCTCGCTATATGGAGCCATAACATTGCTTTTTTAGCATTTCTGGCTTGTGGAATTCCTTTCCGACTCTACGCTTTCGAACGAACTATAATCTGTAAAGATTTAAATGTAATATCAATTGCTATCTGCTGTCAGCTTTTCTCTTTCTACTGATTACTAATATTTCTGTTTCTTATTCCTCCACACCCTGTAAGCCGTTGCGTGCGAGCGGCTGTACTGCCTTGCTTGGGGTGATACCGATTAAAAAATGGCTCATAGTCTCTCTAAAATCAACAATGAATCCCTTAATTTAATACTTGTTGGACATGCTATTCTATTATTCCAATAATTCAGGCGAACGGTCTAATTATTATAACAACCGCCTATTAGCTCTCTACTTTTTCTTGGCACCAAGGCTCTAAATAATTTTAAATTGGTTAAAAATGTCAACTTGCAGAATCTTCTTTCATATAAGCAACACGATTTTCATCTTCATCTTACATCTGCAATGCTAATCTCGATGAGAATGATTTCTTAGACTAACGTTTTCCACTGATATGAAGTATAAAGACTTATGTTGAAACAATTACTAGGTTTGCTTGCGATGGATGTTGCTTCACTGTGCTAAACCATTTTTCTTAGCTGAAACTGTCTTCCATATATATAAGTCTAACATTCGATAACCCTTAGAATATCCTGCCACATATCATCTGACAATTCTGCTATATATTTAGAGATCCTTGATAAAATCCAAAGAAGAATCTGCAATGTCATCTCGCAATTCGGCCTCAGCTTATTTCCCACCGCCGTAAGGTACATTCGATGTGTCTTTTCTACAAATACTTTCATGGTATTTGTTTTGAGAAACTTTCCTCTATTGTACCTAGACGTTATGAATTTAAAGTTTAGATTCTTTTGCTTTTGAAATGGCTAGATGTAACATTTTTCTCGCACATCTCGATTGTGGAAGTCTTTCCCCAGATTCTTGCTTTCTTGTAAAAGTTGATACTCAAAATTTTAAATGAATTCGCAATCGTTATCTGTGGTTTACTTTCTGTTCATTTATTCTTCTTACTGATTAATGATTTTTTCTTCCGTACTTTCACACCCAGTAACTCTTTGCGTCTTAGTGGCTTTGTTGCCTTGGTTAGTTTGAAATGATTAAAAAATAATGAACATATAATGTTTCGAAAACTAAATAATATATTCGCTATATAGTTAACGCATTTAAATAGATACGCATAATGGTAAATCAAAAACAAAATAAACATCTCTATTTAATCTCTTAATACAAAATGATGATTAGTTTAAAATTAAATATTTAACATTAGTCAACGCGAGAGAAAATCTTATAAAGATTTACTCCCGTCAAAATAATTAAATAAAATCCGGAATTATATTTTTTTTATTAACATCCCATAGATTTTACAGACCCGTTTATGTTTGATGATAAAAAATATAGTAAACATATTTTGGAAAAGCCCACAATACGAATGATATATACAATTCCACGAAAACAGAAAGTCAAATATAAACTACAATATACAAATAAAAACTAGAATATAAAACTAAGCTAGTTGTGATGAAATGAAGTTAAATAGGGCCTTGCTAGATTAAATAATCGTTATGTTTTTTTTATTTGTTTATATTTGATTTGTAACCTGTAGTCGATATTACTTTTGTAAAATTTTCTTAATTACACAACGGCCCTTTTATAAATGCCCTTTGGTTTTTCTACCCATCACTCCATCTCTCTCCACCACCCTTTATTCTTTTCTTTTTCTCTCCCCCTCTCATTTTCTGATCATTAAGACTTTATCGTCTATTGTGTGTGTGTGTCACCACAAAATGTATAGTCTTTCCCCGTGCATCTTTAATGTATAATACATCCGAGAATATACATATTTCTCTCACTTAAACCATGCTTGACTCCCCTTTTTAAAACTTCTCACTGTCAAATTTTAACCCCCCCTTCATCTTCAGACCTTCCTGTTCTTCTCTCATCTGTTACCCCTCCCTACAGTTTTCATTTACTCTAATATTCGTCCC
>CAHIKZ030005097.1:0-29598 GCA_903632075.3 Acanthosepion pharaonis | reverse complement strand
ACCTTGTAAAAGGGTAGAAAAATTACCAACTGGTATAAATGACAATTTGATGACAATGCAATGCGTGTACTTCATGAATGTACATTCGAAGAGATACCTTTGGGTAGAAATGCAAAAAGGGTAAATGATAAAAATTTACCATGAATGTAGGTTCGAAGAGATACCTAAAAGGGTGAAAAGTTACAACTGGTATAAATGACACCTTGATGACAATGCAATGCGTGTACTTCATGAATGTACGTTCGAAGAGATACCTTGTAAAAAGGGTAGAAAATTTACCAACTGGTATAAATGACACCTTGATGACAATGCAATGCGTGTACTTCATGAATGTACATTCGAAGAGATACCTTGTAAAAAGGGTAGAAAATTACCAACTGGTATAAATGACACCTTGATGACAATGCAATGCGTACTTCTCATGAATGGCTACGTTCGAAGAGATACCTGTAAAAGGGTAGAAAATTACCAATCATAAATGACACCTTGATGACAATGCAATGCGTGTACTTCATGAATGTACGTTTGAAGAGATACCTTGTAAAAAGGGTAGAAGAGTTACCAACTGGTATAAATGACACCTTGATGACAATGCAAAGCGTGTACTCTCCATGAATGTAATACACGTTCGAAGAGATACCTGTAAAAGGTAGAAGAGTTACCAACCGGTATAAATAACTGCTTGATGACACGCAATGCGTGTACTTATGGATGTACGTCTGAAGAGATCCCTTGTAAAAGGCTAAAAGTGTTACCAACTGGTATAAACAAACGCTTGATCACAATTCCTTTTACTCCATCCTAAATGTACGTTGATTTTCATTTTTAAAGTTTATTCAAATGCAAGAATAAATTTAAAAGGAAAGATGATTTAGAAAAGACGATTGGTAAGAAAAAAAAATTTTCTTTATTTCCGGATATGATCCTATAATTGTATGCATGGCGTCATATGCAGGTTTCTATATAGAAAATAGCCAAAGGGAAAAGGCTCGCTGACATCTGATATAACTGGAGGCCAAAGTTTCTCGATTCAATCGCCACTATGACAATACAAAACAAAAAGTAAATATTAACAAAAAGGATTAGTTTTTTACAATTTTGTGTGCGCATGTAGATATTAATGCCTTGAGGATATTGCAGATTTTACAAGTCAACTGATCGATTGACCACGTTGGGTTTAGAAAATGAAATTTGTCTATGGCTACGATAGGGACGGATTTATTAAAAGAAAAAAGAAAAGAAAGTAATCAGAATTTTTTTTTAATTTAGCCAAAAATTACTTCTTCCTGAACTGTACCATTACCCATCCATAGATTCTAAATTCATCATCTGAAAGCTGAGATTGCAAAGGGTTTTAAAATCAAAAACATGAATGAGTATATCGAATCAATTCATATAAGAAATATTTTAATGGCAAAATTATCTCCCACATCCTATATATATATATATATATATATATATATATATATATATATATATATATATATATATCATTCACATTTCATTGAATACGACAGATAAAGTGCTTTTGATTTCTCATGCGATCTAATATATTTTTTTTTCTTTTTCGGATGATAAATTATATAAAAAGCTGTCCAAATGTTCTTTTTATCGGAGCGCTTTCGGCTATACATTTAACCATTTCCAAGGATGAAATACATTAACTGTTAACAAGAAATAGATTGTCGTATGTATGTATTTATATAATGCTTTCATTTTCTAAAACGGTCAAAATATTGTGTCCATGTTCATAGTTGATATTATTGATTGTTATTTTTTTTTTTTATTAATAAGATTTCCATTATTTAGCCTTTTTTTTTTTTGTAGATGATGCTGTTATATTTGTGTTGTTAACAAACATGTTATGAATAGTGTTTGGTTGGTCACCATGAATATTTAAATGAGACCTAATTGAATTATGGCCATAAAGGTATAGTGTGAGTCTGCGTATCAAACATGTTGTAGTATGGCCAATATAATTATTTACGAATTTTGATTGATCAGAATACGTTTTTAATGGACATTTAAATTCGTAAATAATATTTGACCTATTTAATTTTGTCCTGACAGGTGAATTATTATTTTTTTATTTACAAGGTTAGAGGTTTTAAATTTTTGTAATAAATAATTAATCTAATTTTTTTTTATTGTCAGCTGGTATTGTCATTTTTTGTTTAAAAATATATATTTAAACATAAATTATTAAATCTAACAAACATTAAATGTGTATTGTGTCTGATCATGAGCCATTCTAATGTTCAAATGTTTTAATAATTACTGACAGAAAATAAAGACAAAAAATGTCCAATTTTTTACATTTTTTTTTAAGTTAAATCCTTCCTAGGTTTTTTTGCTCAGATGAGCCATCCTCAGAGTGGTTATATAAACATGAAACAAAGATATCCACCGTCAAAGCTGATATTTTGTTATTTTGACATAAAACATTGCTATATGACGATAACGGTCGCGGAATAGTAGACGCAATATGGTTTGTTCACGATGCAGTTCTATGAAGTCATACCACAAAAGATTATTTAAGAATGAATGTCTATGTCAATGGCATATATATATATATATATATATATATATATATATATATATATATATATATATATATATATATATAATCTTGTACATTAGGTATCTTCTCTAGGTATGGAAATTGCTTTATTTATTTGTTCCCTGATTATAAAATGTTTATATTTACGTTTCAAAATTGATTGAAATGTAGATTTTCAATGTGTTTATTTAATTCTTCATTGTTGGAACATATCCTTCTGAGTCTTTTTTTGCTTGTGAATAAAAAGGTTCTCTTTGAGGTGTTTAGGGTTTCAGACTTAAAGTGTAGATAGTTGTGGGTGTCGGTGATTTTTAGTGTGTAGTGTCGTTTGTAGTTTTTTTTGTTTTTTTTTGTAAAATTTCAATCTTTTAAAAAATGTTATGTTGTGGATTTTCCATAGTCAAACTTAATTGAGTCGTGCACTGTGTTTAGGTCATAAATTTTTTTTTTTTTTGTCATCACTAGGTTATACAAAGAATATATCATCAATATATCTTGATATAGAATATGCAATCGCTACCAATGATTGAATAGATATGGGTTTCCTCAAATTTTCCCATGAATATTTGTAGCATATGATGGAGCTGCATTTGTGCCATGGCACAACCTCTTAATTTGAAGGTAGTGTGCTCCATTAAAAAACTTGAAAATTTAGTCAATGAAGGACATGCTCCATTTTTGAATGATAACTATTTTGTGTGTGTGGGGGGGGTACTTGTTTTCTTTTTTTAGTAAATAAGAATGAAGGGCGGTTAGCCCTTCGATGTTTTAATGTTTGAATAGTGTGACCTTCGTCCATTTTCTGTAGTTCACTGCTACCATTCAATGCATTTCTATTTTCTTCCTGATGATGGCCATTTTGGCCATGCAACTAGTCGAAAAATCTAAATGAAATAATAATAAAAAAACAAAAGAATATTAATCTACAACCCAGTGTGTCTGAAGATTTTCATTTTTATTTTTTTTTATTTTCATTGTTCATATATATATATATATATATATATATATATATATATATATATATATATATATATATATATATTAAAAATAATTTTCTTAAAAAGACCACTTAAAGGCTCCATTTTTTTTTTTTATTTTATTTCAAATATTTATTTTATTTTTCTCTTTGATTCAGACTTCACTTTCAAAAGTGAAACGAAAAAAGATTTTAAAATTTATACTTTTTTCTTTTAGTATTAAACAAAATATATATATATATATATATATATATATATATATATATATATATATATATATATATATATATATATATATTTAACATTTACATTGGTTCTGTTGTAATACTTCGTGTGGTATGACTTCATTAAAATATTTTTTTTAATTAATTTTTACCAGAAATGATATAAAAATAAATGTAAGTTAAATTTATTTAAATAATGCATATAAAGCAAGGATTTCATTATGGATTCCTGGTTTTGGCGTTGGCTCTGGTTTCTAAGTTTGTGACAATCACTGTCTTTTTTTTTCTATTACCCCACCCAAAGACCATTTTTCATCGCGTGTATAAATGTGAGACAGAAATATAATGTTGAACATGCATGCTTAAAAGTTATTATTACGTTGTATAAAAAGTTTATTGCTTTGTATTTGATTTTCAAGCATTCAAGGTCTTTTCTTGCCAAATTAACTCATTGCAAGTTTGCCTATTCATCAGTATACGAAAAGAAAGACTTCAAAGTCAGTTGAAAAACACTACCAATTCCACTTTTATTATTTAACTTACTTGTTATGGAACCCCATCGGTTAACGTGGTGACAGGTCGATCTACAGTAGTAACAATAATATATTTTATATTATATATTAACCCCAATTTTAGGCTACGGAAATTTATATATATAAATTGGTCCCTTCAATATTTTATATATTATTCAGCCGTTTTCTGCTCCTATATAACCCTAGAACACTAACCATCAATTAAAGTTATTAGTTCGTTACTAACCATGGGTATATTATACCCGATTTTGAAAATATCAAAAAAAAAAAATAAATAAAAATCTTTATTTGAAATATTTTTAAATGTAGGCAAAATTCAAACTTTGTACTTTGAGTTAACCTTAATAGAAACTGAAAAACATATTATTTAGGTAAGAAAATCAGGTACTGAAAATTTTTTTTTTTTTTAGGAAAATTTCCGCTGGGTAGCCACTAGGACGCATTGGGTTACAGAAAATTTAGGGATCAGATAGGAATTTAGAAGAAAGGATGAGAACCAAGTGGATAGATCAAGGCAACTGGAGATGTCGATTGACATTACATTTGAATAGCTGGAGATTATAGCTCTCAGGGAAACAGGAATGGGAAGGGAGTTTCACAGGCGAGAGGTGCGAGACATGAAGCTATTGGAGTAGAAGAGACGGCTACATTTATCAATTTCGACAGTGAAGGGGTGAGAGCGGGATGCCAGCCTCGTATGGCGCTTGAACTCATGAAGTCTGGGAACCAGCGAATGCAGCTCCTCGGATCAATTTTCATGAAAGTATTTGTAAAATGTACAGAGAGAGGCGACGGCGCGTCTACTGTGAGAAAGTGACTGTAGACGAGATGCCAGATCAGGGCCAATTATATTGCATATCCGCCTCTGGAGCCTATCAAGAACCCCGAGGCAAACAGAAGGGGCACCAGACCATATATGGCAGCAATACTCCATGCAAGGGCGAATTGTTGATTTGTAGATCTGGAGGATCGACTCCGGGGAGAAAAAATTTCCTGGCGCGGCTCAGGGAGCCAACTTTCCTTGCGGTGGATGAGGCAATTGACTCAATGTATTTATTCCATCTCAGGTCAGCAGTCAACGTGAGACCGAGAAGCCGCAGAGAGTTGCTCTCGAGAAGTTGAGCGTCAGACATTCTAATGGAGGGAAGGAAGGATCTCTGTGGTGATTAATAGAGAGCAGTTTTGTTTTTGAAGCGTTAAAGTTGACCAGCCAATTCATGCCCCAGTTCACAATCGATTGGAGGTCCTTTTCGAGACGCACGGCCAGGTTAGTTTTGCCAGCGACACTAGATTCGTTTTTTGAGGCATAAGCAAATTATGGTGGCATCCGCGTAGATGCCAACTTGGGAATTTATGGCGTCAGGAAGGTCATTTATGTAGATAAGGAATAGAGTGGGGCCTAGGATGGAGCCTTGAGGAACACCTGCGTTCGTGGGATAGGAACTGGAGGAGAATCCGTTGAGAACGACCTTCAATTCACGGTTTGACAGGAATGATTGTATTAGGTTATACAATCGACCCATAATGCCATAACCCTGGAGCTTGCGAAGAAGGCCGGCATGCCAAACCCTATCAAATGCTTTGGAGATGTCTAGGGCCACGGCTCGGGCTTCCCCGTTATTTTGAAGAGCTCGGTAGACTGTTTCAGTGATGGCCGTAAGCACATCGGCTGTAGATCGGGCAAAGCGGAAACCATATTGCTTGTCTGAGAGCAGATTATGGGATGTGAGGTGGTTAACCACCCGGTATTGATTAGGGCTTCAAGACTTTGCCGAAGAGGGGTAAGGAGACTGATAGGACGGTAGTTGGAAGGGTCAGAGGGTCGCCGGAGTTCTTGAAGACAGGAACAATCGAAGAGGACTTCCAGCAGTCAGGAAAAACAAGATTCCTTGAGGCAGTAGTTATATAGTTTAGAAAGGGCGGGCGCCAGTTCAGGCGCGCATTTCTTCAAGACAATGGCTGGTATCCCATCTCCACCACTAGCCTTGTTGGGGTCTAAATTGGAGATAATGCCCAGTACCAAAGATTGGGTTATGTTTAACCCACTCAATATGGCCTCAGTTCTAAGAGGGAAGTCGGGTATGGGTACACCAGAAGAGTCGAGCGTCGAGTTGAATGAAAATTTCCAGAGCAAAGCATTCAGCCTTGTCGGTAGAGGAGGTCAGGACTTCGAACTGGTTGAATAAAGGAGGTATAGAGGGTTTGCAATTGTTCAATACGCTCTTGCAGAGACGCCAATAATCTTTGGAGCCAAATTTGCGAGATGCAATACGTTCCTTCATTCGAGCCGCAAATAGTGACTTAGCATCGTTGAGGACACGCTTACATTCGTTACGGGCGGAGGCAAAGAGACGTCTATTGCAGTCAGACATGTCGCCATGGAATAGGTGGAAAGAAGTGGTTTTTTTATGGGCGATGGCGGCTGAGCAAGCAGCCGAGAACCAGGGGAGGAGCGACTTGACCCTATTTTCCTTGATGGGATGAAAGCGTCGATTCCAGCTTTAACCCAGGAAGAGACCTCAGAAGCACATTCTTGGACGGGGAGCTTAAAGACTCCATCTCAGGGGACATCGCGGAGGAAATCACGGAACGCGTCCCAGTCAGCTCGTTGATAGTAGAACAGAAGTTCTAGTGGTAGGAGGTTCTTTATAGGGGGTGGATTTAAAGGAGATGTTAACCGATACTACTGCATGATCATTTATTACCAAAATTTAGAGCCTTTTCTTTCACTGAAGGATTCTCATGGAAGTAAAAAACAGGTCGAGTCCTTGGCTTATTTTCTCATAATTGAGGGCAAAATTTTTGGGAAGTTAACTATCTGTAGTGAATGAAAATTTTTATTTTGAAAAATTAAGCCTTTGAATGCCTGCATGGTTTAGTATTATAGCATTCTTAAGCCACAAAAGTGATGGGCGTTAAAGTCATTTTCAAACACAAAAATGTGAGCAAACAAAAAAAGGGAGAGAGCCTTGTCTATGCTCAGAAATGCTATCAAGTATTCAAAGTCTTGAGAGGATGGAGAGCAATAAGGAAGAAGATGGAATTTACTTCTTATTGATTTAGAGAGTCCATTTTACATGTATTTTTTGGTTTATTATCGATTATTCAGATTGGACTCTTAGGCCAGGGGAGATGGTTTGACGTAGACACCAAGACCGTTAATGTTTTTAGAGAGTCTTTTCTGAGGAGTCCATTTTTAGCCTTTTTAAGAGATTTCAGAATCCATTTTAGATGAGACAAGGTTTGTTTCACAGAGAGCCAATTTTTATCCATTTATTTTGCAGTGAGGAAAGATTCCAGACTGCATATAAGTTTGTTTTAATTCCTCCACTGTTTGGAGAATGAAATGTTGAGGTTTACCGGTTTCTTGAAATTTCATGGCTGGTTTAGGGTAAATTTTGGTTTTTTTGATAACAATTCTACATTTATTTGGAAAAGATGAGAAGGCCTGAAGGTCATCTAAACAACAGTTTCGACCGTGACGCATATTTTAGGCATTGGCAAAAATCCGCATCATTATGTGGGCCTCATATAATTTATTTAGGAGGTGACTATAACATTTTTTAATTTATAAAGCTGGGTAAAAACAAATGGGATTATACAACTGTTGATCATAAGACATATTCATATGCTACACAATGAAAGTTAGGGTCAAACTAATTTCAGCAACTAGAGAAAAAAAAAAAGTAAAATGAGAGAATGAAGAGAGAATTTTTAAAAAAACTGCAATGTTCACGGGAATATTCATACCAAACTAATACAATTTTATTAGAGACTTCAAATTAATGTTTTGTTGTTATTTCATCCTAGACAAGAAAAAAGGTATAAGCCATTTTTAAAAATTCATATTTTTTTTAAAAAATCAGGATAAAAAAATGGTTTTCCAAAGACACCTATGCCATGATACAGATAACAAAGAAAAAAAAAATACAAAAAACAATTTTTTGCCAGGGGGAGATTCAATAAAAAGTCCTGAAGAAAATTTTCTTAATGGAATTGCCAATTTTCACTTAAATAAGTCCCATTGTCTATTCTAAAAAAATTTGAAAAATGTGTTACCCGAATTTTATTAAAAAAATCAATATTTAAAATGCTTTTTTAAGTATATTTTTTTTGTTTTTTTTTTTTTTAATGATTTTCATATTCAATTACCCAAATTTATAAAATAAGTAGCATCATTAAATTCAAAAATGTAGAAATCAGTACCTTCAAATTTTAAAAAAAAAAAATTAAATATTTGAAAAAAAATAAAAAGTAAATTAAGGGCAAACTAAAAAATGAAAAAGAAATAAATATATGTAAATTCATATATATAATCTATCTATGGGTGATCATTATCATGATGAATGGTAACTGAATATAAATTTTTAATTTATGTCCAAGCTATTCACCTGGGGATAATTTAAATTGATCCTCGGTTATAAAGAATAATATCCTATCTAGTTATGAAATCAATTCAGTATTTCTAAAACAAGATAGAATGGCGAATCTTTTAAAAAATTTTTGTATAATTCTGTTCACGTGTAGTGGGAAAAAGATATATCATTGTTTACAAACCCTGTATGGGTGAATATCAAACAAACTGGGTTCTAAATAGGTACCATGAACTAAACAAAAATGTTTAACTTTCATTTAATGACATCATTGTGAGTATTCAATCGTGATGGAAAATTTGGTAATGGTTCTTGTAATGATATTAGCTATTTTTTTTATTAAAATTTTAAATATTTTTCAAATAAAGATTTTTTTTTTATCAAAAAAAAAATGGAAATTCTGATTAAAGTTAAATGTAATTTAAATTGAAATAAAGTCGGCATTTTATTTTAATGTAAACTCATTAATTATGCTACAATCATTCATGTTCAGACATCTATTTAATTTCCATTTGTTAAAAGTTATCTGATTTATTCAAAAAATTCCATTTTGGAGGTTTTCAAATTTTTGAAAACAAAAAAAAAAAGAAGATTCTTTTGAACTTAATTATGCTTAATGTATAAACATAATGAATATATTGAATTGATCTAAATCTGTTTTACTAATTTCATTTCTGGATCGTAAAAAACTGTTTCCAGGTGAAAAAAAATCTATTTATTTTAATTCAAAATCTATTTTCAATTTAAAAATTTTTCTTTAAATTTTATTTTCAGGAAATTAATAAATAAATCTATTTATCTACTCGATGCAGTGTATTGGATTTTTTTTTAAGAAATAAATAAATAAATGATTTTTATATAATTATTTTAGTGTCTTTTTAGATGCGATTTTTTTTTTTTGCTTTTTCTCTAAAGAAGAAAGTAATTACAGTAATGGTGGAATGTCGGGTTTAAACATAATGTTTTATTCAATTGTCTGACTGAAATTTAGACTCTTTGTGTTCGTCTGAGAGCCAATGCTGAAATGAAATCCAAAATGATTTTAAAATTTCTTCCATATTTCCTTATAAATTAAAGAATCAGATAAAAGCAATTAAATATTGCATTAAACATGGATGCATTACTCGGTAAGCGAAAGATTGACCGAGTTGCTTATTCATTCATTGCTATCACAGAAACAGCGGCCAAATAAATATGGCGATTTTTTTTAAAGCAATTCCGCTGCTGTCGACGTACTTATACGTCTTCCCGAAGATTGAAACCACCTTTAGCTGTCGACGTATATAGATCGTCTGTAAACCATTTATAAAATGTCGGTTCCGAGGGTTTGTTTTTAAACTTTTAGAGAGAACGCTCCAAACCAGCGTAGACATAGAAATGCCATTAAACATAAAATAATGTTTTAAATTGTGTATTGGATGTTTTTTTTATTTTTATTTTAGCTTGTATAGCAACGTCATCGTCTTTGGCACTGGCTCGCACGCGAAAACCCTCTCTTCATTCATATTCCTTTTTTGATGTCATGGGTCATTGGCGGAATCAGCTGTCAATCAAAAGGGTTTGATGAACCCATTTGCGTGAATATGATTTCAAATCTAACAGACTTTATTGGCAACAATGCGGAAAAAAATAAATACAAAAAAAACTTTTTTTATCGTATAACTGATATTTGTTGAAAATCTTCAAAATCGCTTTTTGTTTTTGCCCATGTCCCGTAACAAAAAAATTCTATAGGAGATTCGCCATTTATCTCTAACTATCCTGATGATGACATTCGAAAGCTTGAACCATATATTTCTTCCAAAATGAACGTGGACAATTTCTAACGGAATTGTTACCTTATGTGATAAAGATTAATCATAATTTTGAAAAGTTAACCAATAAAATTAATCGATACAAAACGTTTGCTGGCTTTAATAACATTTGCCATAAATAATATTTGCTGCATAAACACAGTACTAAATATAACTAGGTATTGATTTCATTGTTCACTTTTATATTTACATACGCTCTATCTCTGATATCGAGCACTTTAACCTATAAATATAGCATGTCGTAAGACTATATTTTATCATATATATATATATATATATATATCCAGGTAAGATGAAAACGAAGAGAGTCCAATTCCAACGTTCGTAACATTTAATTTAAAAGATGGCTCAATACAAAGTAGAGCAATGTTTATTTTAGGATATTACATCGAAAACAGGTAAAAATGATGAGATGCGTTGTATACGTGTCCTTTTTATTTCCATTTTCTCTAGAACATTATCCACGTTTAAAGGGCTAGGTAGTTTTACCATTGACCAGTACACAAAAATTGATTTGATATAGTATTTATAAAAGCGGCTAAAGTCAACCGGTTTTATATCTATTCTTAAAACAGACATCAATCATGCAGCAGAACGTTTAAATACCTTATAATGATTTTAACGCTGTTTGTGCGTCTTCCATTACTTTCAATTCATGGAAGGTTTTAAAAGACATTATTATTTCTTGTGACCAATTTTGAAAAAAATACTATTTACTGAATTTTTAGTAAAGACAATGTGACTTTATATTTATCGGTCATAAGCATGATTTGCCTACTTAGTAAGGGCATATGCAGTTGTTAGGTTAATTACGCTATTTAGCAAAAATGCGTCGTGTTACCATGATAACTGAACATCTATTTATTAGAAGATGTTTATTTTCGGAACGGAAAAAACTTCCCTACAAAAAGTTTTTACCCCATATATAAGTATATAAATTAATATATATATATATATATATATATATATATATATATATATGCAGCAGGACGTTTAAATACCTTATAATGATTTTAACGCTGTTTGTGCATATATATATATATATATATATATATATATATATATGTGTGTGTGTGTGTATGCAAGAGCGTGCAGGGTGCGATGAATAAATTGTCGTCTAAATTATGCAAAAATGAAAAATAATACTGACATCTCATTTTCTGCAGGCTTTTGCTAATTCTTCAATTTCTTGATCTATTTTGGTCCAGTATCCATAGCTTCTCATAAGAGATTTCATCCTTGAAATTCCTGGATGTCCACTATGAATTTTTATGTAATATCTGCTTTTGTAATATGATAGACATTACTACTCTTTGTGCAAACATCAGTTCTCTGTCACATAGAGAGTAAGCGTTCAAATCTGAATTGTATTCTAAAAATCATCTATCTTACTTTTAGTTGTTTTTTATTTTCAAAATAAACATGTCTTGTTCTGCTTTTACGTTTATTTCTTCCAGAATAACTAGTAGTTCGCATACTACATTGCATAATATATTTTTAATTTCTATTTCACTTTTTAATGCTGCAATAACAGTTTCCTCAAACGGTTCAGTATTTTTTGGTATCAATCTTGATAAACCATCAGCATGTCCTAATTTTTTGGATAGTTGGAATTCCATCCGGAATTTAATAGGATGGTACCTCAGTGTTGTAATCTATTTACTGTATGTATAGGAATTCTTTTTTTCAAACCATAATTTGATAATAAAAGTATGTTGCTTGTCTGTAACCAAAATCTCCTCCCATGTGTAAATCTTTGAAATTTTTTCACTGCAAGAATTACTGCTCCTATACCATAGTCAGTAGCATCTAAAGCCAATACAATTTCTACTTTGGGACAGTATTGCGCTAATGATAAGTCAGACGTTATTATTGTCTTGATTTCTTCAAACGCCTTCTGACGCTTATCAGTCGAGTTTCACTTTTCGCCTTTTCTAAGCAAATTTATCAGGGGAGAGCTCAAATTCTGCATATTAGGTATATAAATTTGATAATACTTTACTAGTCCCAGGAATGCTTGTAACCTAGTAACATTTATTGGAGGAGGCATATTCTTAATTGCACTTGCCATCGATGGATCTGGTTGTCATTTTTGTCAGTGATTTGTCCTAGATACTTGATTTTAGGCAAAAACAATTCGTACTTTTCCTCAGTGAGTTTCGACCCATATTGTATGTTTTTCAAAAACTCTTTTCACATGCCCGATACACTTTTAATTAATATATCATCCAGATATGCAACTGCGAAATCACAATCTGCAGGCATAGTATACATAGCTTGTTGAAATATAGCTGGAGCGACTTTTATCCCAAAAGGAAGTCGGTTGAACTTATACAATCCCTTGTGTGTATTTATAGTTATTAACTCTGAACATTCTTCTTCAAAATGTATTTGCAAATACGCTTTAGAAAGATCCAGATTCGAAAATTTTTTCCACAGTTTAAATTCGCAAAATTTTCCTTTGAACTTGGCAATGGGTAGTTAAGGGATTCAAAGCATTAGTTTAACCATTTCGAAAAATCAGCACAAACACGAATTTTATTATTATTTTTTTTTCTTAACATACACTGCTGGTGCTGCCTATGTTAAATTGTCAATTACACTTATTATATCAAATGTGTCTTATTCTCGCTGACTTGATTGAACTTACACTACGTTTTGGTTTAAACACTGGCATTGACCCTTTTTTCACTTGAAATGTCCAGTTGACTTTGGAACACCGATGCAACCGATAGAAAACATGTCATGTTTTCAAAACTTTCTTTAAATTTTAATACTTTTTAAAACTGGCAGCTTGTCCACTTGCATTTTTACAATAAATATTTATAGGTAAATTCAACAACTCAAATAATTCCATCCAGTCAGTACCGAATAAGTCTGTAGTACTTTTTAACACATAAGCTTTAGCTTTTACACACTTGTTACGAAATGAAACGTTACAAGTCATTTCACCAATAAAAATAAGTTCTTACCTTACCCGCCACTGTGACACTGAGTCGGCGAGGTGGTTTAACATTAATTCTAGACAGAAAAAGAGTCAAGCCTAAACTGAAATATAGAGAGATAGAAAGAAAGAATTGAAGATATTTTCTCTGGTAATGTGGAAGAGAAGAAAGGATCATCTTGGTTGCCTCACTCCTACGAATTGGAACTATGCACCGAGAGTTTACTATTTTTATTTACCGAAAATCTGGCATGCGGCCAAAGTAAATTGGGAAATGGATTTATCTCTTTCTTAGAAATTAGAAAACTACATGTCACAGGCGAATAGAGAAGCAGACGGGAATTATATTTTCTTTAGCGAAAACGAATTGAGAAATGAAAACAAAGAATAAACACGTTGCGTGGGTTAGGATTATGAAAATCAGGTAGGGGACCTAGTTTATGTATTTGCTAAGACGTCGACCGGCTCGAGGATGAAAATCAGCGTGTCTCTTTGTTGAGAATTTAGGTAAATATATTTTCATTAACGACAAGAAATTGGGAAATAATTTTTATCTATCGGTCGAAAGGTTAAAATGAAAAGGTGATCTGGTTTGTGTTTTCGCTGAATAGGTAGGTTCAGGAAAAGGAGTCAGAGAATTGAAATCAATGAGGAGAATAAAAGACGCCCTTTCTCCTACACACTTTAAAAATTAGATTTGTCACAAAGACAGTTATGCCAGCCCTGAGAACTGGACAGAGAATACCGAGAAAGAAAGTGGAAGGGACAGAATTTAGCCCCGCCTGTGCGGAGTAGCAGTGCGAGATGTAAAGTGAAGAAGGTTAGAGCCATGGGAAGAGCGATTCCTTTGACTATTCCCTAGGAAGGTGGATAATTTTCCAAATTTGGAAATTTGATTAAGAAAGCAGAAATATGTAAAAAAAAAAAAAAAAAAAAAAAAAAAAAACCTATATTGGGATTAATGAAAATTGTGGGAATCACCGAATCCCCAGAACCCTTCGGTTCCACGCCAGTTTTGTGTCGAAGTGCATATAAGAAGATTACTTTGAGGAGCTGAAAAGATTTTGAATTAGAATGCAATCCAGAATTGAAGTGCTTCTGAAATCTACGTCAGCTGCCACCAGATTTCTTGATTCAAAGACTTTGAACTCAGCTTCTCCAGAGGTTTTAGACAAGGCCCTCAGTATAGAGATTGATGAGGGGAGGGATAATTTTTGTTGTACCAAGAGCTATGTAAACCAAATTAAGGTTAACCTCACGAATCTCGTTTTATTTTTCGTCGTGAAGATATTTTTTTCATTAATATAGCACCCACCACAGCTTGAACCAGCCCTGCGAGACTATAGATTTCGATTTTCCACTGCTCTGAGACCAAGAACACAACGTGGGCAAAGTTGGTGTGGATAGAAGTGACCAACAATCAGCTTGGACTAGCGTCAGCATTGACCAGTGCAGAGTTAGCCCTGTGGTTAAAACGTCGTTCTAAGACACTGACGACCGGGACACTAAAACGTGGTTACACTACCAGGTGTGCAGAAGATGTTATATACATGTGATTTTCGAAGTTCTTTTTAATATAGGTTTTCCGTTTGCGTTCCATGTGGTTTCGTTGATTATTGTGATATCACTACCAGTGTCTAATTTAATTTTTGCATCCACATTATTAATTTCCACATACATAAATTTTCTTTTGTTTTCTGTAATTATTTTGCCGTTGCAATGTGTACGAATCTTTTCCTTTCTTTAGTTTTACAGTGTGACTTTTTATGTCCTACTTTTTCACACTTGTACCACTCTGAATTCTTAAAGGGGCAGTCGTTTCCCAGATGTCATCTGAAACGGATTAATTTTTTTTCTACATTTACTTTAGCTTGTATATATGCACATTCTTTTTCTTCAGTTTCTTCCGTATCGCGTTCTGATTTAGGATTATCTGATATTAATCGGATATTTATTGTAGTGTTAGTTTTTTTATTCTGTTAAGTTTCGTTAGAATTCTAGCATGTATTTCTCCATTTTTTTCGCCGTTAACGCCTGAACGAAAATTAACCCTTTAAACATATCTGGAGTCAGTTCGTTTAATTTGAATCTTTCACACTCCTTGTTAACGATTCCAGCATATGTGACAAAATCTTTGTCTTTTTCGTCATACACTTCCAACGAGTATTGAATAACGAACTTTTCTCGCTAAAAATTTTAGTCAGAATATTTACTGTTTCTTTAAAGTAAATTTCTCCCGAGTCTGTCTATATTTCTCAAGGACACATGGCACAGTGGATAAAGGCGTTGGTTAGATCCAGTGACAGGACCCAAAGAGTGCGAGTTCAATACTCGGTTAAGGCAGTGGAGAACTTTCAGAGGGAAAATTAGCAGGAGATAACTGAAAACTGACATCAATCAAACATGGCACGTGGAACTAGAACAGTCTACCCCAGTGAGCGAACGTTGTGATAAATATGGTGACAAAGATGAGGACAATAGTCCGAATAATCTAAATAATGTAAATTTCTCCTGTTTTTTTCGATAGTACAAAATCAGTGCTTTCTTAACAAAAGTCTTGATTTTTTTTCGTCTTCCTAGTCACTGCATTCTTCTCAGAAAATTTTCTTGTATCTTCTAAAAGAAGCAGAAAGGTCATTCCAATGTATAAATTGTATGTGAATTCGGTTATGCCATTTACTACCGCGTCGGAAGTGAAAGAACTTGGGAAATTTTCAGTTTTCTTCCGTATTATTCCAATTAAATATTTTTGTTGCTGTTTCTGTATTTTTACCACTTGGTTTAATAATTCTTCAATATTTTAAGAATATCTGTTTTTTTCTTCTTTCTCTTTATTTTTCTTTTTTTACACACACCAAGAGAAAAAAATGAAACCAACGTAGTTCTAATTTCTCGTCGTCACTGTTATCCTGTGCACCAAAGCAAAAAAAAAAAAAATACTTTTTTCTACTCTTTTTTTTCCACCTCGTTGTCACTGTTATAACTCGCTCCTAGCGGTTATACCTTGTTTAGGCTACTCGCTGTGACATCATTAGAGTTCGTCCCGACTGACTCCAACGGAGTAGTATTTAGCCAGTCTCACCACTGAAACGAGATGTGACACAAGGTCGTGTTAAATGTGGAGAACCCGAGCGTGTACACTCGGGCGAACGCTCAAAATTTACCCAGCCCTCGCAACCGCGGGATCGATCATTTTGCATTGTCTGTTTTACTCAGCCGAGTCACCGTCCGTCGACAGAGCCCCAATTGAGTCGTACCCTGCCCGAAGACAGAGAACTTGACAATCGCGAGCCAGACAGATTTTCACATATCTCTTCTTATTTAACTCAGTAAATATGCATCCGAAGTATCTGAAATTGTGCGAGGCTTAAGTTATTATCACAAATCATACGCTGTCAACGCGCGTCCCTTCCTGCCTTAGCGCATCTCAATTGTATCCAATGGTTTAGCTAGAGTGCGTGCCGCCCGGGACAGTGTGTGTGTGTACCGCACAGGACAGTGTGTGTGTACCGCACAGGACAGCCCTCGAGTTTGCTGCCTACCCCCTACAAAATTATAACATATTGCGCAGTGTATATATATATATATATATATATATATATATATATATATATATGGGCACGTGGCCGAGTTCACTTTCTGACCATGAGAACCGGTTTCGAATCAGACCATGGTCGATTTGCCAGGAAGGTGACTTCTTGATATTAACGGTCTGGGGGAAGCGTTCTCAGCGTGCAGCACCTTTGTAAAGTGTGTGAAGTCATCATGCTATCCCCGTTCGGATCAGATAAAGCACTCTCTCCAGAAACTGTAATTCAAGTGTGGGTGTTGAACAAACACAAACGTGTCTGAGCGTAAGTTTGCAACATGGATTAGCTAGCCGCCCTAGTAGACGCGCATATTCGGATACGAGTGGCAATCCCTATTATATATATATATATATATATATATATATATATAAACTACTGACCGGTCCAAAAGACGGAAAATAGAGCAAGGAAAAATAACTGAAATTTATATAACAACCAAGATGTGTTTTAAATAGGCACAGTGGTAATGTCGTATTAAAAGAACGCACCCTGGGCCCGTTTACAGGTTTCACATTGTCAACAATGATAATATCGCCATGAATACGGGTTTGTTTTTTAATCATTTCACTCAAAAGCAAGGCGGGAATGCCAGTAGTCTGCAGGAGGTTACAGAGAGTGAAAAGACGGGGTATAGAGAGATTGATAAAAGGATAAAAGATGAACATGATTCAAAAAGAAGACAAAAGACGGCGATTGACGTTGCAATTAAATTTTGAAGACTGTAGTTTTCAGGGAAGCAAGTAAACGAAAAGGAGCTCCACAGGCGGGAAGTGCGAGAAAAGAAACTGTTGGAGTAGAAGTGGTGGTTAACTATTTCGACAGTAAAAATGTGGAAGCTAGATGCCAGTCAAGTAGCACGCTTAAATTCATGTAGTCGGGCGCCAGGGAAGAAAGCTCGTCAGAGCAGTTGCCATGAAAATATTAGTTGCAAAGACTGAGAGAAGCCATGACACATCGGTGAGAAAGTGACTGTAGTCTAGATGCCAAGTCAGGATCGATTACATTCCGGATCTTTCTTGGGATTTTGTTAAGAACCTCGAGATGAATAGCAGGATCTCCAGACCAGATATGTCAACAGTATTCAATGCATGGATGAATGGTAGATTTGTAAATGTGTGAGATAGAATCTGATGAGAAAAACCCACTGGCACAAAACAGTAACCCAACTTTCCTTGCAGTAGATGCAGCTATTTGATTCAATGTAATCGTTCCACTTTCAAGTCAGTTGAAAATTAAATGAGAATGAAGGCGCAGTGTGTTGATTCCAGGAGTAATGTATCAACCATACTGATTTTATCAGGAAAGTTTCTCTATGGTTTAGAAGAGAAGTTTTTCTTTGGAGGCATTAAAATTTTTTCCATTTTTTTGCCCTAGTTAACCACTGAATGGAAAGACTTTTCGAGAGCAGCGGCCAGGTCAATTTGACTGATATGATCTTTAAGACAGGAGTCCTGGTTTTTGTTATTCATAAATGCTTCAAAATCATCTTCAACATTGATGAAAAATTAATAAACGCGCACGACCCAGGATAGAGTCTTGGGGACACCTTGATTTTGAAAAATCTGGAAGCGAAAGTTTCAAAACAAAAAATTTAATTCATTTATTTGATTTTAAAGATTGATTAAATTAAATAATCGTCTTGTAATAAAATTTTTTTGAAGAGGGTCTTAAATTTTTTTTTGACCGACGTTGAACGTTTTCCTAACATTAATTTATCTAGAACCACAGCTTAGCTTCATAATTAAATTTATCAAGGGCTTGATAAACAGTTAAGAGAGTGACAATAAATGATTTTTTTTTACATGGAGAGAGGGAAGAAATATAAATGAAGAGAAAGATGATGAGGAGAGAGACATTATTTAATTTATTTGGTTTCACAGATGAAAGAATTCAGATAGATAGATAGAGTGAAAATGGGAAAGATTGATTTAGAGTTTAAAAAAATTAAGTTACTAAGAATGAGAAAAAAACCAAAACTCATCGTCCAGATCCTTAAAAAATTTAATTCTGTTGAGAAGGAAAAAAAAAACAAGACAAGACAGATTTAAAGAAGAGACAAAATTTTTGGGGAGAAAGAGAAAAAAAGGGGAGGCAAAATTTTGACAAAAAAAAAAAAAACAAAAATTTCTTTAAAGATTGAACAAGAAATTTTTACAAATTAAAGAAAAAGATAAAGAAGCAAAATTTTTTGAAAGAAATAAAAATATTAACTCCTTTCGAACAATTAATTTTTCTTTATTGACAGAATAAAATCCATTTAAAATTAAATGCATCAATAAATTATTTTATTTTATAATTTTTGGAAAATAGAATAGAGATTGTGAAAATATCGGAATTTCATAGAGTTTACTGAAAAAAAAAATTTTCATTGTCATAAAGAATAAGAAACGATTTAAACAAGAAAATTATAAACTTTTAACATCCTCTGCATGGATAATCCCAATGATGGTCCTGTGAATTCTCCAACTAGATCCACAACCATTCATTTAAAGAAAAAAAAAATAAATGACTGCAATTTATGAAGCGTTGAACAAACCTCAGAAAAACATCACTCGCCAAACATATGACATTTGGCAAGAAAATGATGGACAAACAATTCGAAAGTACACTGACGAAAATAAACTAGCCAATGTAAGAAGGTACATCATGAGAAATAACCGATTGACAGATGCTGAAATTAAAAAAAATAAAAAGAACTGCAACCAGAATAGGTGAATCAACAGAACATGAAAGGGAACCAGAAATGGACATAAAAAGTACTAACATCACACAAACCACAGATCATAATGAAGAAACTGAGATACACACCAATCACTGTGAAGATAATGCTGAAAGTTTAGAAGAGTTGGAAAGGCGTGATCTTAGTCGCTCACACGCCTGCAATAAAACGAGTCCAAAACACATTGAACCGAATTATTTTACGGAAAACAAGAATAGTATACAAGAAGCCAAGAAAGAAATCATGAGGCATATAAGTCAGACACAAAATATTGAAATGGAGGAACGAGAACAACTCCCAAAATTACAACCAACAAAGCAGAACCTCAAAACTATTAAACTCTACAATGCAGCACTCAAATTAATTCTGGATGAAGTAGAACCACATATAAGTCTCAACAAAAGCAATATATGCATCATCAATAATAGCAACTAAAAAAAAAAAAATAAAATCAAAAAAAAAAAAAGTCTCTCACAGACATGAAGATCCACCTTGGAAAAAAAAAATAGAGAAAAAAATTGAACAACTTAGAAATGAATTATCAGTACTCGATGAACTGAACTGGAACAAAAGGAAACAAATGTAAGGACTAGAAAAGGCAGAAAAAGTCAAAAAAGAAAATACAAAAATTAGGAATGAAAATGAAGTCCTATCAGCTAAAAAAAAAAAAAAAAAAAAAAAAAACTGAAGGCTCAAAAAAATCAGACGCTATGAAAAAAAATCAAGATTCTACAGACAGAACAAGAAAAAGATTTTTCAAACCGATGCGAAGAAATTTTTTACAGAAAAATAGGCAAACAAAAAAAAAAATTGAAAACAACACCCCAAAAATGAAAAAAATTATACAGTTCTGGGAAAAATATGGGCTTGCTCTAAAGAACATAACAAAAAAGCAGATTAGATTACGCAAGACGTAGAACGGATGAATAATAAACCTGAATAAACATGGTTGGAAATCACAGAAGAGAATGTTGAATGTACACTAAAAAAAAAAAAAAATGGAAAATCTCTTTTAATCTATAGATAAAATTCCTAACTTTTGGCTCTATTATCTAAATACAGCAAAAAAAAAAAAAAAAAAAACTTCAAAAATGGTCAATGATCCTACTAATATTCCGGCATGTGTAACCAAAGGAAGTACCTTCCTTCTACCCAAGAACGGTGAAACAAATGTACCAAAAATCTAGAGAGCAATTACATGTCTTCCCACTACTTACAAACTTTTGACATCTATTCTGACAAAACAGACATATTCCTTCTTAGAGAAAAAAAAATGAAATACTAACTCTTGAAAAAAAGGTGCAAACACATGGCTCTTACGGATGTAAAAAACCAATTACTTATTAATAGGATGATCTTGGAAAAAACTGCTTCAATACAAAAAAAAAAAATCAGTACTGCCTGGATAGATTACCGTAAGTCATTCGATAGTGTGCCCCATTCCTGGATCTTAAAGTTTTTAAATATATACAAGGTATCACCCGTCGTCATCAATTTCATCAAAGTATGTTGATATGGAAAACAACACTTCACCTCAATCATATAAATGGAATCTATAAGTCTGGTGAAATAAACATCAACAGAGGAATATTTCAAGGTGACTCTTTGTCTCCCTTACTATTTTGTATATCCCTAATAGCATTAACCAGCGAACTTAACAGGACGGAATATGGCTATAAGATATCTCAAAAGAAAAAAAACCATCTATTTTACATGGATGACTTAAAGTTGTATGCTAGGAATGACAGTGAGCTGGAAGGTCTCCTGAAAACAGTAAAATGTTTCAGTGATGACATTGGAATGGAATTCGGTTTGGATAAATGTGCTAAAGCCACAATTTTACGAGGATCACTACAACAAACCTCCTCTATTAGCTTAGACCCTGGGGTAACAATCAAAGATTTAGAGCAAGAAGAAGCTTATAAGTACCTCGGTGTAAATGAGAGTGAAGAAATCAAAATAAAAAAATGAAAAAAATAGTGTGAAAAGAGTACTATAGAAGGGTGCGACTGATATTAAGAACTGAATTGAATTCTCAGAACAGAATTATGGTCATTAATAGCCTTGCCATCCCAGTGGTTCAATATAGTTTCAACATCTTGAACTGAACTTTAAATGATATTAGACGAATGGATTTTGAGACAAGAAAACTTCTTTATAAGCATAACTTGCATCATCCAAAAAGGCTGATGCAGACCGTCTATACATACCCCCCGTAAAAAGGTGGAAGAGGTCTTATTCAGCTAGAATTGTCATACAAGACAACAACTATTGGCTTACTAACATACATGGAAACAACAAAGGACTGGATGATACAATTAGTCAAACAACACGAAAACAAAAAAAAAAAATATTTCAATCATGAAAAAGGTTGTAAATACAAACGAAATTTATATTTAGTAGATTCTGTAGAAAACAAAACAGAACCCAAGAACCAACTGTTGCAGCAAAAAATATGAAAAAGAAAGCCAAGGATAAAGCTCTTGAACAGATGAAACAACGCTGGCAAGACAAACCTCTGCATAGCCAATATCCAGAACGAGGCTAATAAAGCCGATGTTGATAAAATTAACACTCATCGATGGTTACGAGCATCTGGATTAAAGGCTGAAACGGAAGGCTTTATTCTTGCAGCGCAAGACCAGAGTCTTTTCACTAGAAACTTTCAGGCAAATATCATACATAATAGTGTGGATCCAAAATGCAGGTTCTGTGACAAATATCAGGAAACCATAGACCATCTAATCTCAGGATGTTCTGTACTTGCGCCAAATGAATATAAAAATCGTCACGATAGAGTGGGGCAATATTTACACTGGACAATGTGCAAACACTTTGGAAAAGATGTTAATAAACACTGGTATGAACATCACCCAGCACCGGTTACAGAAATAGAAGACATCACAATTCTATGGGATTACACCATCTTTACAGACAGGAAGATTGAAGCAAATAGGCCGGACATAATTGTCAAAAACGGAAAAAAAACCCAAAAAAACTGATATGGCTTACCCAGCGGACTGTAACATAGTAACCAAAGAATTTGAAAAATTATCGAAATATAAGTACCTGGAAATCCAAATAGAACAAAAAATGTGGAAATTGAAAACAAGAATAGTACCAGTCATAGTAGGTGCGCTTGGAATGATAAAAAAAAAAAACACAACAACACATTGAAAAAAAAAAATCCCTGAAATCCCAGCTTAAGAGAATGATAAGTACAGCCCACACACTAAGAAGAACTTTGTCCATGTAACGCTACTTTAAAATAATTAAAAATGGAATTGATTCTGCTTACAGGACAAATTTCAATTAAGTTAATTTGATATTCAAAACTGAATAAAGAAAAATAAAAAATAATAACAATATTTACAGGACATAAAAAAATATTCCCGAAAGAAAAAAATATTAGCTGAAAATCGATTTTTTTAAAATTTAAAAAAAAATTCAATTATGAAACCAAATTGAACCTAATTCTAAATCAGGGAAAATAAAATAAAAAATAAAAACTATTGTAAAAAGAGGTAATATAGGAAGTTAAAATTTATTTTTCACGAAAATTGTTGTACTGTATTAAAAAAAATTGAAAAATCGATGTTATAAAAAGATTCCATTACATTTTGACAATTTTTATTCAAATCTGGTTTGAAAAAATGCCCCAATGTACGCCAAGATGTAAATTACTCTGGTTTTTCTGAAATTTGGAAAACAACACTAAAAAGAAGAAGAACTGTGGAGAATCTGTTAATAAAAATTTGTTTGATATTAATGCATAATTATTTGTTTGTTAAATTTTTTTTTTTTTTCTTTTTTAAAAATGTATTACTATGGAACAAAGATGTAAACGGCATTTAGAAGGAAATATATGACATTGAATTCGAAATTTAATCTTTCAATAGTGATATAATTTTCTACCAGTGTCACCAATACAAAAATGATTAAAATATACGATTGGATGGTTTAACTTCCTTTAAATTTTTTTTCTATTAAAAAATAGCATTTATTCCGTTTTGTCTTTAATCTTTTTAGTTCCTGTTTAAAATTAATCTTTTTTAAAAATGTTATTTTTGTAATTCTTGGAAAAAAAAAATTTCAATGTTATTGGGTGGCCATCTGTTAAATAAACAAAATTATCATTATTCCCATGACCGGGTCTTTTGTAAAGAATTGATAGGCAAAATTGAACTCCTGATCAATGATATTTTTAGTATATTCAGTGTGTTCTGAGGATTTAACCTTTATTTAAAACCATTTCTCTCCAAAATAAAAAATAAACCACATTAATAAAATCTAATTTGAATAATAAATCAAATGCATCGTTCTTTAGTTGGTTTCAACAAGTCGAGGAAGACTTAAGTACGAAACTAACGGCTTGTTATGTTTCGATTTAAATAAATTTTGCCATATAAGGCCCAATTCGACTTTATAATTGAAACAAGTTGAAATCTTTGACAAAAAATTTATCCCTGCCTGGGACAGATGTCTTTTTCCTCTTGGAGACATTTTCTTTCAAAGATTTCCTCAAATATTCGGGCCAGTAGAACCGATTTAATAAATATCAATTCATATAAGCAGACCATTTATAAACAATTCATATTTGAACTCATAAAACAAGCATGTTTTTTGACAGATTGCCATTGATTTATCTTTTTAATTATCAAGTTTTTTCCATATTTAAATCGAAAAAAAACCTGATCTGTTTTGCATTTTTACCCATAATAATGATTTACTGATAAAAAGAGGATTATTGACCCATAATTTCTTCTTAATGGATTAAAAAGTTTAAATTTAAAATTGGTTTTTCAACATTGTACAAATTTATGGAATACCTCAATTGGGAACAATTTTTTTCATCAAATTCTAAAAAAAGGTTTAAAATTTTTATGAAAACATTCTTTAGGATCTTCCAACAATAATAATAATTCAAAAAATTATGACGATTAAAATTTATTTTTGATTAATTTTAAATTTTTTGTCATTGTGTATTTCATTTTTAAATAAATTTTGGACATCAAAATACATGGATCTAACACACAAATTAACGTTTAACACACAAACACACATACAATAAAAATATATAAATATATATATATATATATATTTACAATTATTTTACGAAACTCCTAGATTCGTGTTTTGAAAAAAATTTAATTATAAGGCACAAATTCATATAAACAGAACTTTTCTATTAATTTTAAACATAAAAAAAATACGAATTTTTTCTCCAAGTTTAAAATGGATGATTTATATATCTAAATATATATATATATATATATATATATATATATATATATAATATATATTATTTGTTTGGGAAATCTAAAGTAAATTTAAATATTTTTCATTTCTCGTTCGAGGCGTCTAAAAATGGTTCTTGTCACTCATAAAAATTTAGTCCGTTTAACTAAAAAAAATTGTCAAATAATAAACTAATCCAATTTTTTCAATAACGAATAAATTTATGGATATATATATATATATATATGATTTAATCATGGATCTCTATGAAATTTCTTTGATTGTAAAAAAAAACATTTTATTGGATTCCTAAAATTTAAAAAAATTTTAGTGGATGACCGTTTTAATGATGGCTTTCAAAAAAATTAATGTACAAATGTCAATTCAAATTTGGATTCATTAAAATTAAACACGTTTAAAAAATAAATTTTTATGAATGAAAATTTGAATACAGTTAAACATTATATCTGTTAAATTCTATATACCAAATATAATTGTGCATCTGGAAACAATATGCCTTTTATAAAAGGAAAGTTAAAACGATTTGCGAAATAACAACTAAATTAAGTGAAGTTTTTTAAATATTGGACTTTTAAAATTTATGGAAAAAATTCATATATTGGAAAAAATTGAAATCTCCCCTGGTATCAAACACAGTTTCAACATTTGTGCCCGGGGAATTAAGCGAATGGATGTAATCCCACGATATTATATTAAGATATATATTGCATCATCCTAAATAAATATTTGATAGTTTGTATGTGTCCATTTTATAAAATATATATTTAAATCATTGGAATAGACTGTATATGTGTTTTTAGGATTATTTTTCTTCAAAGATACCTGGAAACTATGTTTTATGGATGATCCATTCAAAATGAAATTTATCATAAGAATTTAACCCCCAGGGGTCAAACAAATTCAAAGACATTTATTTTATTTAACTATATAATATATAAATATATATATATATATATATATATATAGCGAATATATTATAAAAACAAATTTTTAAAACAAACCAATGTTTCCAAAAAAAAAAAAAAAAAAGCCTTCAAAAGGGGAAAACTAATATTTTTATAAACTCTGTCCAAACAAAATTATATATGTTGTAGTTAAAAATGTATCCATCATTTATATTTATTTATATATATATATTTATATTTATATATACAAAACCAATGTTTGAATCAACTAGTTTTTTTATAGCTCACATACTGAATATTGTCTTGGCCTAATTCCAGATTCTGTGAAAATATTCTGAAAGCATTGACGATCTTATTTCAGAATATAAATAAATTATGCCACATTTTTAATATTTAAAATATATATTGGATATTTCAAAATTACGGGTTTTACAATGCGTACACAGAATAATTTCCTCTAATCGTCGATGTATATGTGATTCACATATATATCTTTATATATGCTTCCAATTGACAAATACGTCTTCTTTGAAGAAAATCATTAATTGAACTTTGAAATCGAAATTTCAAAATCCTGGTCTTTAAATTAAGTGACATCAACAATATCATTGTATTTTTTAAAAAGGATTAAAAAAAAAGGTTTTTTTAATTAAGGATCTTTATAAATCTTGAAATCAATTTCCAATTTCATTTTTTATTTTTTGTATCAAAATATATTCATTATTTTTCAAACAATGCTCTTTAATTTCTGTTTCATTTGGTTTATGAATTTGTTTGTGTTTTGGCCAATTATGGAGAATTTCATAATGCCTTAAAGTTGATGTCCCCAGGCCCCGGTCCTTAAACAGGTAATAAACGGAAATATTCCATTTGAAAAAATTCAATAAAAATTTTATAAATAAAATGATTTACATGAAAATAATAAAAAAAAATAAATTTAAAAATAAATAAAAATGCGACGTTAAACGAAAATATTGTTCAACAAAATATTTCGAAATTATTTAAAAAAAAACGATCATTATTATTAAAAGAATAAAATAACTCAATAATATATGTAGACCTAGCTAAACCTAGAGTTTCATACAAACCTTTTATGTCCAATCGTCGGAAGATTTCTTAGTGAAAGAAAATTACTTTTGTTCAAATTGCATTCTTTATCTTAGAAAAACAACAACAACAAAAAAAACGATATTATTATAATGATGTAAGAATTATAAAAAAAATAATAATTCTAATAATCCACGTAAGACTATTCATTGTTCACATATACTTCAAATCATCAGACCTCCAAATTCAAAAGGAAAAATCAGTTTTCTTTTGTCAAGTTTGATTCTTGGATTCTATCCTTTTGAATTTTTTTTAAAAAAAACCGATATATGTTGTTAATTCTATATATTTATATATTTTGCATATGTAAAATATATATATATATATATATATATATATATATATATATATATATATATATATATATATATATATATATACGTATTTATACATGCATTATATCCTCATTCAAATAGGATTAGTAATGCATATTATGCTATTTATTTTAATTGATCATTTGAAAGTTCTCCTAATCAGTTTCTTGAAAAAATTCATCAAAGGTTCTGAGGATTGTTGATTTAAAAATAAAAAACGCACATGAGCTTTCTGACACATCCATTTTTCAAAATTCTAATTTGTATTCCGTTTAGCTATGGACTTTTTTTTTTTTCAAAAATAAGCGTTTCGATATAAGATGGCTGACCGAAAATCTGTAGGAATGAAAAAAAAGCGTTAAAAGAGACTAAAAAAGAACACTCGAATAAATTTTGATAAGTGTTAAAAAGGTTGATTTTGATATAGATATTTGATATTTTTTTATAAATCCTGAAACACAATGGAATACCAGATTTTATCGTAATTAAAATAAATTTGTTTTATAATTTACCCTATGAAAAATGACCTTGAAAAAAAAACGTATTTGGGTTAGAAAAAATCTACGACGCCTTCCTTGTGAATTCATCTTAACATCAAGAAAACTGTTAAGAGAACTGAAAAAGTTAATATAAAAATAAATAGACACAATATGCCCAAATTCACCTGTATAAGGCCAGGGGCCAGTCCATGAGGGGTTACATTAAAGGGGTAGTTAATTATGGATATCAGGGACAATAGCTGATAACTCTAGACTTGAACAGGTTAACATTAGTGTCATTGGTGAATGTTCAATTTTTCAGCAGATCTTCCTTAAAAGCAATATTCGTAAGATAGGCTGTCTGGATGGAAATCTAAAATGATTCACAAAAAATTGAGAAAAACATGAAGGTAAATTTAAAACTATTTCTCTGAAGTATTTTGAGAAAATAAATTGAGAATTAAAATAGACAATGAAATCAGGGAAAAGCTTTTAGAAACAACATGAATACCCCGACTAAAAATATATTAAATATATTTTAGCAAATTTAAATAACTGTCAGTTGAAATCCGATGAATAAATTGAGGCTTTTTAATTGAAAAAAATGATTAAAATAAAAAACCAAATAAATTTCTTATCCGAGAACTTTTCAACACTTTCTTTAACGAAAAAAAAATATAAACAAAAAAAATACACATATTTTATATGCTAATATATGCATATATATATATATATATATATATATATAAACATGTATGTGGATAAATGGGGAAATTTTATAATTGGCCCCTTTTCTCTTGAACAGTTTAGAAGCATTCAGCAGGTGTCAGTTCCACAGAGCAGTTTGTGGGAAGGAGAGGCTGCTCGAGTGGAACATATATCTTACCAATGGATAAAGGAATGAGGGTGGTTTGTTACTATGTAAGTGGCATGGCGAGTCCTAGCCATAGTATAGACCAGAAATGTGGGACCAGGAATTAAGTTCAAAGATGGAACCCCGAGAAAAAATATATATACAAACATTATTAAAATATTATATTCAATAAAATATTTATATACACACACAACTATTATAAATATTATATTTTTTTTTAAATATTTTTAAAAAAATTTTTTAAAATTAAAATTTTAAAAACATATTATATATATAAAATATATATAAAAATATATATATAACACACACAATTATTTTTTACAAAAATTTATACAATTAACACACAATATAACATATAAATATACCAAATATAAAAAAAATATAAAACAAAAAATATATACCATATATAAACACACACACATATATACCATATAAAAACCACACACATTAATTAACACACACATTTAAAATATTTAACACAACAAAATTATATATAAAAACACACAACTAATAAAATTATTTCAAACACCTTTTAATCATATATATAAAAACAATATATACATAAAACAAACCAACATTTTAATATAAACAACATTTTAAAACCCTTTATAACACACACATATATATAATTTATACACACACATATACATTATTAACACAATACATATATAACAAATTTTACATTAAATAAAAACCCAATATATAACAAAAACAATATATATAATACAAATATAAACATATATATACACAATATATATTTTATATATTCACTTTTTTTATTTCCTTTTTTTTTTTTTTCCAAAAATATATATTCCCAAATTTTTAATAATGCAATATATATATATAAACAACATATAATATAATATACACAACATAATATTATCCATTATATAAAAAACAACAATAATATATATAAAATTTTAAAT
>CAHIKZ030005096.1:0-14076 GCA_903632075.3 Acanthosepion pharaonis | reverse complement strand
TCTGTGGTTTAGACTAGTGACAAGTAATTTCGGAGACAATTAAATTCGACTAGTCGCTTTTCGACCTAAGTCGTGATCTCTGGAATCAATTAGAGACGTTGGGTGAGGCATACCTGTATATGCTTACTGAATTTATTTAATAAATCCAATACGATACATTTTAAAATACTACTGGAGGCGGCTTGTACGCTAATTATTGACCCTTTTTTAATTATATGAAAATTGTCATTTGTCTTAGGAAATATATAACCTCTAGAAATGAACAAAAGTAAAGTTATTAACTGAAAGGAACACAGCTTTCAACGCTTTTCAAAAGTTATGCATGCTTGTCACGAATCTTTTGCTTCTTTTTATGTAATCCTTGAAAAAAAGAACAACACAGTTCAAGAAACTTTCAACCAGTTTCTTATTAAAAAGCGTATCGAACAACAACAGCCAGAATCTGATGTTGATGCTAACAATTCACAGCCATTTTGATGCTCGACAAGCATACACATAAAATTTTAGAACCTAATAGAATTCTTTCATTTTCTTTTTTCATTTCAAAATAATCACAAACTTTTAGGAATACGTTGTTTAAGCGTCGCCCATGTGACGACAGCGTGACCATTTTAGACGGAAGGCTGATCATTTTAAAAATTTTCAGTTATCTGTTTTGGATAAGACTTGTGTTTTATGTCCATCGTCTTTGTCAAATTGAACTGAATTGTATTTTAATGAATATTGTCTTGAAAATTTATTAAACCGAAACGTCAGACGTCGACATTTCATTCATTTTAAAACAACATTTTTTGGATTTTGGATTTGTTTTTTTTTTTGATTTTTCTTCATATATATATATATATATATATATATATATATATATATATATATAATATAGAAATATATATATATTTAAAATGTATAATTTAAGATATATATATATTTACTATATATATATAAATATTAAAAAAGTCTATATAAAATGCAAATATAAACGTAAATGTTCTTTGTTTTTTTTTAGCCATATATACTTATTTGGTATCTACAAAATAATTTTTCTTTTTAAAATGTTTCAAACCTAATAAAAAAAAACAATGGCGGACTTTTGTTTTCTTTCATTTTAAGAATTTATACTGGGGTTATTTAATCGAATCCAATCCATTGTTTTATTTATAAAATAATTCGTTTAACAATTTGCATATTTCCATAAATAATTTCAAATGACCTTTAAATTAAACTTTTGCAAAACATATAAAAACACTTTTGACAATCGTTAAATGGGAAACTAAACAAAAAAAAAAATATAATTATTTCAAAATAGTTATAAAAATATGTGTTTGATATTTAAATATTTAAACACCGTGGGGGAAAATTTTTCAAATTTAAAATTTTAAATAAACCTTTGTTTCTGAAATATTGATTTGTTTGCAAAATCACTTATTCATCGTTTTTTTCTTTATAATTTTATATATATAATTATGTTATTATTTGTTTGAAAATCCAAAGGCCATTCATTTTTGTACTTAAAGTAAAAAAATTTTGTAAATATATTAAATATAATTTTGTTTTATATTTACTATGGTCAAAATAAATATATATAATATTTAATTATATATATATATGTCTATTTATTTTTAGGTTAGACAAACCATTTATGTCACTTGACGGACGTGATGTTTGTTGAAACCCGAATTTTATTTGATTTACCAGAAATTTAAAATTTAAATATGTAATCATAAATAATATATATCTCTTTTTAAATGATGGATAAAAAAAAAAAAGGTTTTATTTAGATTCTAAACAAAATAACTTCTTTTGAAATCTTTTAAAAAGTAAGAATTTTAAAATACAAAACCAGAACGGGTTGCTAGTTTAGATAAGACAAATTGATAAATAGATAAGATAATAGATTAGGACTAATACCAGCGACTAGATAGATAAATACTAAATAATTTTGAAACTTAATTTATATGTTACCAATACTAAATTTAATGATAATATTTAAAACTGGTATAAAAAAATGAAATGATTTTTGTCTTCAGTGAAATCAAGTAAAAAACTTAAATGAAAAAAATTGAATATTTTAAATTTTAAAAATATTTTTTTATTTTTAAAAATTTACAAATTTTTGTTCAGTTAAAACTGTACTACAGAATATTTTTTTCTTTTAAAAATTCAACTCATTTTGTCTTTGCTATAAAAAATTCTTTAATATAAAAAAAAAAAATGTACTTTTCGTTTTTTTAAAATTTCAACACGAGGACAAATTTTTTTTTCTTTTTATTCAAATATTTTTTTCCATTTTTGATCTTTTTTTTCTTATTTTTTCATTTTCTGGAATGTTTTTCAGTTTCTTCACCATATAAAAACGATTCAATTCCATTTTAAAATTTCGTTTTTAAAAAAAGAAAAAAAAAAAAAAAAAAAAAACAATCAAAATTTTTTTCGCAAAATTTATTTCTTATGCAGTTTTAAATTAAATGAGGTGAAAAAGCAAACGATTCAAAAAAACATATTTTTCTTATGTTTTGTGTTATTCATTAAGTCGTTTTAAGTTTTCTTTTTGAAAAGGATTTTTGTAAAGCACCTTTTCATTTTTTTCTTTTCTTTTCCTTTTCTGAATCATGCAATTTTTTCTTTTTTTTATAGTAAAATTTCATTCTTTTATAAATACTTAAATAATAATTTTATATTTTTAAAATAAAGAGGTTTTAAATTTTTTTTTTTTAAATTTAAAATACAATATATTATTTTTATAGGAATATTTTTATTTTGAAATTTAATTCTAATATGATATACATTGGGTCCAAAAAATATTAATTTTAAAGATAGATGGAGGCTGCATAAGTTTTTTTTCAATAATATAAATAAAAAAATCATTTTTCCCTTTCTAAATATTTTTGGCATCTGAAGGAAATTTTATAGGACACCAAAAGTAAAATTTAAAATTATAAACAGGGCTAGAACATGTAAAACTTTTGATGACCCATGCCCTTTTTGTTGCCCTAATCATGAGAAAAATTGCACATTATTAAGTTTCTAAATAATTTATAAATAATCTATTAAACAATAGACATGAGTTAACGGTTTTTGCCGACATCATCAAATTTTGGTTTGAATAATTAGCTAAAACAAGCATACAATATAATAACTTGATTAATCCATTTAAAAAATTCAGATTCATGGTTTGAATAATTAAATAAAAAAAATACAATATAATAAATTCAAATATAGCTTAAAAATAGTTTAAATACAAAAAAAAAAGATAACCCTTTATGAAGTCGTCAAAAACAAACGTTACGGCAGTTTTTTTTGTTAAAAAAATAAAAAAAAAAAAAAAAAAAAAAATAAATTCCATAGACACGTAAACCAGACAAGGGTTAATAAAATCTTCCGTTTCAAATTTAGACACCCCACCTTTCCCTGACTTGACATCTATGAAAGTAACTCTATACTGATACTTATTATTAACACCCAACACACGCCTACCCAATTTAAAACAATTCGCCCTAGCTGTTACCATGGAAATTTTGATTTCAATTATTAAAACAAAACACGTAAATTTTAGAAATACGTTATTCCAAAAAAAATTTCGCTTGAAGATGGAACAGAGCTTACTTTAATTCAATTTAATTCAAATAATTATATTTGAAGTTTTCGGCTCTTGTTTTGAAACATGAGACCTCTTATGTCGCGAGTTGGAATCATATTTTTAAATAAATAATTATATTTATATATATATATATATATATATATATATATATATATATATATATATATATATAAAATATCCAATTATTTACAAATACCGATTTTTAAACGGAATAATTTTTTTGGTTCATATGTTTGTATCACACACTTTATATATATATATATATATATATATATATATATATATATTTTCATATATATATATATATTCGTTAGTTTCACTTATAGAATAAAATTTTGGGAGAATATTCATTGGAATCATTATCTCTTTCATAAAATTTCAGTTAATGGGTACATAAGCATACAATAGGGAAATCTAAACGTTGGGTAACATTTAAAATTCAAGTTTCTAGAAAAAAATATATATTCAAATTTTCGGAATGATTTTTAAACATTGTGATATTTTTTTATTTTTTCTTATTTCTTTTTTCCATAAAATTATGATTCATTATTATTATATCACCACAATAAATTTTCTGTTTATATTTATTAGTCATTGTTTTCACAAAAATTCACATGAGAATCATATAATAAAATAATATTTAAATATAACATCAAGCAATATTATATATATATATATACATACATAATATATATATATATATATATATATATATATATATATATATATATATAAATACGAAGGGTGATTTTTCAGGAATATTTCACTTTTTTCACGAATTTTTAAGATGAAATTTTTCTAGAAATTTGCATAAATTCTTCTTTTAACAAATCAAAATTATCATTAAATATATTAATAAAAAAAAAAAAAAGATTTGTATTTTTCATTATTCAAATGAAATTAAACAACCTTTTCAAAAAATTTATTTTTCATTTAATCTTTCATTTTTAAGAATATAAATAGATGGCAAAAAATGAAAACAAAGAAAAAACGTTAAAGTTTGATCATGTGAATAAATTCAAAAAATTTTCTTAAATATATAAGATAGAACAAATATATTTTGATGATAAAGATAATATACATTATTTATAGATATTTATATATATAATTTAAATTTAAATATATACCGTAAAAATATATATATATATATATATATATATATATATATATATATATATATATATATATTTCTTTTTTAATTTATATTTATTTTTATTTTTTATTCTTTTAGAATAAAAATCATATATTTTTTTATATTTTTTAATATAATTTTTTTAGATAAAAAATTATTTGATATAATATTTTTTATTTTTATATATATTTATTTATTATATATATATATATATATATATATATATTTCTATTAAAACTTTTTTATTTTTTTTTCTATTTAACTTTTATATATATATTTATTAAAGATTTTTTTTTTATTAAATAAATAAAATTTTTTGTTGAATTTTCGTGATTCCCATTTTTCTTTAATATATATATATATATATATATATATATATATATATATATAATATTTAATTTTTTTAAATATATGCCAAAACTATAGATATATTTATTTATCAACTATAAAATTTTTTTTTTTTTTTTTGATTTGTAATCTATTATTTAAATATATAAAAATTTTTAGCATCTTTGTTATATTAATACATTTTTTCTTAATAAATATCATTGTCTAATGTATATCTAATTTATCCATTTATGTCCACATAAAATTATTTAACGTTTGTTGCTTATATAATTTTTCAAATTTTACGGTTTTTTTATTTCATTTATTCAAAAATTCATTTTTTTTTCTTTTTAACGCTTATATTTAAATTTAACGTATTTATCATATTTGATTGGTTGATCTGAGTAATGCCTCCAAACCATCTCTTGGAAGTTTTTTTTTTTCTTTTTTTTTTTGAGAGAGCTGTGTAAAATTTTTTTCTAAAAATGAATAAAAAAAACAAAAAAGAATATTAATAAATCTCCTGATGAGATGCATTGATACGCATCAAAAAAATGAAACTTAATTAAAACGTAATATATAATATTACAGGTTGAAAAACAGGTCAAAATCGGTTTTAAATTTATTTCGATTTTCAAATTGTATCAATGTTTCTATTCAGAAGAAAATGTTTCTTACAAAAGTTTACGATTTATTCAGATTTAAAAAAACAAAAATTTTTGTCTCTTTTTTATTTTAAATATATATATATATATATATATATATATATATATATATATATATATATAAATTAATAATATTTGGCAAGAAATCTTTCTTTTAAATGATGTTTTTAAAAATATGACGGACTTTAAAATTTATCAATTTTTTATTTTTTTTTTCCAGTCGTTCTTTTTGTTATTTTCTATTCCAAAATATATTTTTTCATTTTTTTTATTATTTCTTGTATTGTTAAAAGAAAATTTTGTTTTTAAAATATTGATACTTTTGAATAGTGTTTTTTTAATAATTTTTTTGATTTTAACTATTTGCCTATAGCTGCTTGAAATAACAGGTGAATATGAAAATAAAAAAGGGTTTCAAATACCAATCAATACTAAAATTCATTATTAATTAGCAATTATTTTTTTTTTTTAAAATTTTAGCAAATATAATTACTTATTAATATTTTTTTAAAAAAATATTTATTTTATCAGTTATTGTAAATTTTGAAAAAGAATATTAAATTATATAATTTTTTCCCTCAAAATATTTTTGAAAAATTCATTTTTAAAAATCAATATTATCAGAAAATTTTTTTGAAGAAAAATAAATTAACATAAGTTTATATTTTTTTTTTTTAAAAAAATATTACCAAAATATAAATTTTTGTCGGAATTAATCTAACCCATTGAGGTCGAATTTTGTAAAATAAAACAAAATTTCAACAAACCCACACTATTAAGATATATTATTTAATATTACTTTCTTTTGATATATCTTGTATTGTTTATTTATTTCCGCTTGTGTTTCTTCCATATCTCTCCTGGATTAGAATTTTAACAACTATTTTCCTTTTCATCATTTCCCATTTTTTTTTTCTTTAGTTCTATTTTTTTTTTCATCATTAAAAATTATTATTTGGCAAATTCTTTTCTAATATCTAATGTTCATTTGAACTTCTTCTATTTCCTTCCTTTTCGTTAATGAAAAATAAACCCTCAACGGTTGACTTTTTTATAAAAATAAATTTCGATAAATCTAAGTTTAAAATTAGATTTTTTCAATCAGATTTCATTTTAGAAAAAATTGAAAGTCTGACGTCCTTTTCAGATAGCTCTGACGTCCCCGTCGCAGCGCCAACTGTGACGTCCTTTTGTCGCAGCGCCAGCTGTGACGTCCTTGGTCGCGGCGTCAGCTGCGACGTCCCTAAACACAGCCTTCGCTCGCTCCTCGCTGCTTCGTTCGGGTGTCGCCGCTCCAAACGTGACGTCCGCCTGTCGCGTCAGTCGTGTTGTCTCGTCCTGTGACGACCAACTGGCTTGGTATCGGTCGCGGCACCCAAATGTGACGTTCTAACCTTTTGGTGATTCGGATGGGAATCTGGTTAGATTCGATATCAGCCTCGTCGTTCCCAACTCGCTTCCAACGCCTGGTTACCAAAGTAACTGCATTGATCCCCAGTCTGCCTACCCACGTTGTGAATTGATCTTAGGCAGACGAGATCAATCAGTAGTTGGGGCCGTAATGCAAATCGGGTTCAAACGGGGGTGACACCGCACAAATATGCATAAAAAAAAATAAAATGATAACTCAAAAATTCAAGGTATCAAAAAAAAAGGATAACAAACTTTATGTCTAGTTGTTGGATACATAGGACTGCGTCTATCTCCCGACCCGTTCTATGGATTGTGACACGTTGTTTTCCGTTAGGCGAGTTTTAACACTTCAAGTTGTTTGCTCTTTAAGAAATTGGTTTTTTCGGTGTGTCTTCGGACGAAAGTCGAAAAAAAAACTATTTTGGTGGTCTGGATCTAAGTCGCTCTTCAAAATTAATTGTTCTTGGATTGAAGAGGAGTCCGAAATTTGCGCGAATCTTTCAAGTCAGCTATCTGCGAGGCGGAACCAACTTCCAACCGAACTGGAACTGGAACTCTCTGCTCGAACTCCAACTCAAACTCTAACTGAAACTGATTTCTGCTCGCTGCGACTTCGCTTATATGGACGCCGACCAAAACCGGGGTGGGTTTGTCGGCGCCGGGGGGTTCCTCGATAATTCTAAATACATATCCACCTCTTTTTATTTCTGGTTAGGAATTTTCCACTTTTTTTTCCATTTTTGGGAGCCTTCTCTTACTCCCACCTTCTCACCATACTTCAGAGGGGCGTGAACTGCCCTCCCCACTTCTTCGTAGCAACCTCTCATACCCATCCTCTGGATGGGCGGCGACAGCCTCCTTCTTGCGTCACGTGATCACCACTTGACCAATGATGTCCTAGTCGGGCGTGGACGATTCCGCGGCTTTGTTTCAGGAAAAAAATATCTTGCTTAACTAAAAAAAAAATTATCTTTTCTTTTCCTTTTCTTTTTTTAATCGCAGTTATCATTTTCTCTAGCCGCAAACAGAACAATATGAACGATGGTGGTCATAACTCTTGTTCTTCACCTGGGTTTCGTCAGTCATCTTATCACTAATTATCAGAATGGGTGGTCTTTTTAACACGGCCAGACCGTCGCCTCGAAAAAAAAACATTTCTAAGTTCCCATTCATTTTTTTTCGGTACACATTTCTGATAACATAATTTTATTATCGCAGGCTAAAGATGTTCCGTCGAAAAAAATCGGTCAGTGGACACATCGTGTGCGGCTTTTGACACAATTAATTTTTCATATCTATCCAAAGCCCTTTAGTTTCACCTGTTGTTTGTCAATTATCAAAATAACATTTTCATTTGGATTTTTCTTTGGCTAGTCGGTCTGTGGTTTGCTTAATCAGATGCTTTTCCCGCACTAGTTTGTTTATGTATCCCAGATAACACAGCCCGTCGCCCGAACACACCCGATTCCTTTATCCACTCAGAATTTCCCTGTCATTGTAATGACACTCTTTTCGCCATTTGTTACTTATCAAAATATCCTTTATCCATTGTCTCTTAGCCGTGGTGTTCTGCTTATCATCCACGCTTTGAGTCTTAGCCTCTCCTTTCCTTTCTTTTCTTTCTTTTCTTTTTCTGCCTCGTTAAATGGTGCCACACCTGGCGGATTAATTTATAGTCATAAAATTTTATACATAAATAAATTTCATTGATCAAAATTTTGGTGTGTATCTTTTATATTGTTAAAGTATAATTGTTTGTGGTGGAATGGAATGTTTTTTCTAAATTTATTTTTATTCAAATTACTATTTGATAAGAGTATCTAAAGTTATTGGATACTTATGGTTAGTAAGAATTTTTTTTAATTGAGTTCACCCCAAGCAAAGCAGTAAAGCCACTAAGACACAAGGGGTTACTAGGTGTGGAAGAATTAGAAAATAGAAACATTACTAATATGAACAAGAACAAAAGAAGAGAAATCAAGAGGACAGTAGATAGTAATTGACATTGCATTTAAATTTTTGAAGATTAAAATTGACTGGAGCCAGAAGAGAGTTTCATAAGTGAGAAGTGTGAGAAAAGAAACTCTTAGTATAGAATTTACAGTTACATTTAGCCAGTGCAACTGTAAGTTGATGAGATCTTGATGCCAGTCTAGTACTGCAAGGTATCTTGTGAAGAGCTCATCTGAACAATTACCATAAGAGTATTTATAGAAAAGGAACGGTGACAATCTTTTTTCACGGTGATGGGAAAAAGTGACTGAAACTGAGATGCCAGACCAGGACCAATAGTATTGCTGATTCTTCTTTGGATTTTATCAAGAATCTCTAGATATATTGCAGAATCACCAGACTATATATGGTAGCAATATTCTAAGCATGGGCAAATATTAGATAGATTCTGAAGTGTAAAATTAGCATGACACTGTGAACCAAGTTTCTTAGCAGCTGACCTAGCAATGGCTTCAATATAGCTTTTCCATTTCATTTCAGCCAAGAATATTAGCCTGTGAAGACACAACAAATGTCATAGTGTCCATTTTTGCCACCTTTTCTTTAGTAAACATTGGTAGAAGAAAATCTCTAATATTAAATAATAAAAAAAAAAGCAGTCAAGCAACACAGCAAGAATTAAAATTTAATTCTGTTAAATGCTAGCACTTTGTATGCTCCTCTTTATTTTGATAACATGGCAATGGCCTAGTGGATAAAATTGTTGGTTTGTGAATTTTGTTATGTAGTGATTGTGAATTCAATTCTTTGGTTTTTGCAGTGTATACTTGCACTCATTGGAAATGGGTGAGCAATAATAACTGAACACTACTAAATAAAAATAAAAGTAGATGATATCCCCAGACATGAGCAGTAGAATGAGAACAGTCTACCCTGTTAGATTAAATAAAGGTTTCTGTTCAGAAGTCACATAGATTACCCAGATTTATCTATGCCTGAAGAAGGTCAGAGGGTTTTAACGGCTGAAATGTTGCGATAACAACCACAAAAATGAGGACAATGATCCAAATATAAATAATGCAAATTAGGATAACTCCTCATCCCAGAAATTAGCTGCTGATTGTACATATTCTTGGTTATTAGTAAAAATGTTTTTTATAAAAGTATATATTGCTGTTTGTCCATGACTGTTTAAATTTAGAGACATTGACTGGTTATTTTTTAAAGTTGAGTTGGCTTGAGATCTAGAAGAATATTCTAATGACAGATGTATTATACTTGAAGTACCACTGTAGGTCATTTTTATTTTTGCTGTATTTGAATGTTCTCTGTATATATGTCCTTAAAATAATGGGATATATTCACAAATGAAGGTACCATAGGGGCTTACAGGTAAAATAGGTAAGAACAAAGAGAATTGGGTAAATGGTGTAATTTTTTATTAAATATACTGCTCAAATTATATGACAATATTAGGAAGGGTTTCAAAAAGTATTTTCAACATAAATTTGGGTCAAAAGTTTAACAGTGTCATCTCTCTTCAGAATATAGGCAATCATGTCTCTACACAACTTCCTGTCTTTTGTTAATCTAAGTAACTTTTGATTATTTGTCATCCTTTTTTGTCTATGTTTGGCCATTTGTTTACACAAAAATTAAGTTCATATTCATGCTTTCTCTCTGCTTCTCATGTCTTTAGTGTGTTCTGTAAGTGTTAAATTCTCTGTGCCTTGTTTCCTCATTATATTTTTTTATAAGCTTCCTTGTAGTTCCTGTTTCTTTTAAAATATAAAAAGCATGGTTCTGTGTTGGGCAGCCTTGTACAATGAGAATAGTTGTAGCTGACGGATGGTGCACAAATCGTTATCCCATCAGTATCGACTTAATCACCGTCCACGGGGATATGATGTTGTAAGACCTGAACCCCTAATGCTCTTCAGCTCAAAACATCAAATGATGATGTGTACTAAGGCATCAAACAGATGTATTTCTCAAAAAAATTTTCATACGTTTAGAATAATGTAAAAATCAATTTTAAATAAAAACCAGCTTGTCCTGGGTATGACGATAAACTATATCCACATCCTGGGTAAGACGATAAATGTCCAAAAGCAAGGCCTCTGATCAGGAAGTTTTGAGGAGCATGGAACCACCTCTTAATTGCTGGTGTTCCCAGGTCCACTCTTATCCAGGGTGGTAGCACCTGTTAGGGTCCCAGCTATGGGTAACTAGTTAATCCCCAAACTGGTGTCCAAACACTATGAAAGTGTAAAAATAGGTTTTAATATCAGAAATACTTTGTAAAAAATTATTACCAGCAATAAATATTTGAAGAAAAATTATTAGTAGCAATACATTTTTGAAAAAAAAAATATTACCAGCTATACATTTTTTTGAAAAAATATTACCACTGATACATTTTTGAAGGAAAATATTACCAACAATGAAAATTTTGTCAGCATTAAATAACCCATTGTGGTTGATATGCTGTAAACCAAACCAAACCTAATATAATAAAAAGGAATAAGAGGAAAGTAAATCCAAAGTAGTTCACAATAGAAAATACTATAAAATGAGCTAACCATATTTATTGCATGATTTTTTCTTACATTTTTGTTCTTTTCATATTACTGTTTACTTTAGTTGTTTCATCTTGTCCCTTTTTATTATATCAGTTTTTATTGTATTAAACATTTTGTCTTGATAAATTCTACTGTCATTATATTTAAGAACATTTTTTTTATATTTTTCTAGTTTCTTTATTTTTAATTTTTTTTTTTTTAACAAATTCCTTTCTTTTTCTGATACTCAGCACATTTTATTTTCACTTCGATCATAATCTTCCAGTAAAACTGTTGATATTATTTGTAAGTATTTGACAGAAGGGTGTCCTGGGTATGACGATAAACTACGTTCAACAGCAAGGCCTCAGATAATGTTTTTTGAAAAATAATGTTGCCAGCTAGCTATACATTTTTTGAAAAATAATGTTGCCAGCTAGCTATACGTTTTTGAAAAATAATGTTGCCAGCTATACGCTTTTTGAAAAATAATTTACTTGAGTAAGAATAAACAAGCTGTGGTTTAAGTATCGTTATCCTCAAATTATGTTTACAAAGTATATATATTTAATATATATGTGCAAACTGTATTTGGCATTAAATGACCCATTGTGGTTGATATGCCATAAAACCCCAAACAACCAAATTGACAGAAGGTTGCTAATTTAATTTTAACTTTCTCTAATTTTTATTTATTCAAATTAATTAGTATAACTTTAAATTGACTATTTCCAGTGCAATGAAGTTCATTATCTCCTCCAGTATTGCACAGATTTACTAAGCTTGGTTTTATTTCGTATAATTATTATAGCACTTGGTGAGGATCAAATTTTTATTGCATAGTATTAACAGTCTGCTAGGTTAGTTTGAAAACTTTTATCCAATGAGATGCTCTTTTTTCCTTCCTTTATTTACAAGGATGTTATTTTTTTTTATTTTTCTTAAGGAATTTTACACTGTTTAATTTGATTTTCTTATTATTGATATAACTGTCTCCTGCCAATTTCTTTCCTATAAGAACATGGTAGTTATCTCTGCAAATATCTACGTTTGAAATTTATGTACATTTCATTACTTTCCTTATGTTTATATTAGTATTATTTTGTTCCTCTTTGATATTACAGGTTTGTAATATAAAATTTAATATTTCTGGATAGTTGGAAAATGGAAAATTCCAAGAATACCTCAGTATTGCAAATTGCATTAGAGAAATCTCATAAAATTAGCTCTATCTCTGGTCTGGTTGCAGATTTAAACCATACTTGTCTGCTTTATTTAAAAAAGGAAATTTATTATCCTTTATATTATTGACTTTATTGCACTGTTGTATTGCAGTTATAATCAGATTATGAAAGTTTTCTTATCTTAAATGCAGTGTTGGAGTTGCCTATACACTTGCAACTAAAAAAGTAAAACTGAAACCAGAGCAAAGAACCTTTCCTCTGCTATGATGACTTTTGTAAAATCTCATACACTTTTGTAGTCAATAAAACATAATTTCATTATATTTTAATTTTATACAATTTTCTTTAACTGTTATTGTTTGCTTCTTGTTTGCTTGGAATTTGTTAAAACCTGTGCTTGATTTGATTTTAGTTTGTAAAGTTAGCTGGAAGATATTTTTATGAACCTTAAATTTTATATAGAATATTTGTACTGCTGTGTCATTTGACCACATTCTAAGTTCATGAGTAAAGCAAAATCCTCATGTGCATTAGCTTTGTTTGCCTTCAAAACTTGTCTTATCATAGATAATTCAAACAATACAAATTACTGCCATGTACTTTGCTTTCAAATGATAAATTGTAAGGAGACTGGCATTCTAAGAAAAATATGAAAGCAATTTTCACTTACTAACATGGGGCTTTTTTTTTGATTTGAAAGAACTAATGTTATCTACTGCTTTGACATGTGATATCCATATAAGTGATTTTATTTTTTCAATTGCGCGCTGTAGCTCTCAGTCTATTTCCCCTTTTCTCTATTTTTTTTCTCTCTGTCCCTTTTATATTATATTGTGTGTGTTTGTGTGGTCCCTTTCTCTCGAATGATGTTTCACCTACATCAATCTATCTAGCTCTGTTCTCTCCCTATATTTAATATATATAAATTTTTATATATATATTTTTTGGGGGGTGTGTGTGTGTACTTTACCTCAATTCTCATCGAAAGAGGTCATCAATCTTTTTGCTTTTTCTCTATATATATAGGTGAGTGTGTGTTTGTGCGTGTGTTTTCTCAATTCAAATTTAATCAATTTTCCCCCGGGATCAATTTTTTTCTCTCTCTCTCTTTTTTTTATATATATATATAAATGGGGGCCAAAAGAGAAAAGAGACAGGAAAAAAAAGCAGGTTCTAATATATATAATATATTTGTGTGTGTGTGTTTTTTTGTCTATTTCACTATATTTTCTCTTTTTTTTTTTTG
>CAHIKZ030005095.1:0-15176 GCA_903632075.3 Acanthosepion pharaonis | reverse complement strand
AAATATATTCATCACGATAAAATAATTTAAAAAAATGTTCTAAAAATAAAATATACTTTTCTGAACTTTTATTGGGGGAGGGGGAATATTAGTTGATTTAATGCTTAATAATCCGAGTTGAAACAAATATTACTTTCAGTTAAAAATATCCTTGCAAAAAAGATGCTAACATTTCCCATACTAATATTTGGTCTGTCTGGTGATGCAAGGAAAACAAAATTCTTAACCAATATATATATATATATATATATATATATATATATATATATATATATATATATATGACTTAAATCAATTGTAAATGTTTGTATGTATCTTGTTTGTATTTATTGGCTTCCATAGAAACAGTAGAAGTAAGAGGAGGAAAAATGAGTGCACTCAAGCATTAGATTGAAGTGTGTGGTTGATTCCAATCTGTATTGAAATTATTTTCAAAAGGAAACAAACTTTTCTCAAGTAGTAGCTCATAAAATAGAAATGGCTACAATTTTCAGAGGAAAACTTTATGTACTGTGATATCTGTACTAAATATAACAAAACAGACGCATCTGCATAAATCAAACAAATGCAGCATACAAGATCTTAAAGAAATCTTGTATGGATTAACTGTTTTTCTTTGGTTTCCAACACTTTTGAATTTTGTGTAACTTGCAATGAATGAATTAATAGTAGTAAATGGAATATTCAGTTTGTCTGAGATTTTCCTGTAACTTTTACTTTCTTTCCAGAGCTTAACAATCAGTTCTTTTTGTGAATTTATCAATTCTTTACCTCTTGCCATGATGATAACCTTCTTGCACGAATATCAATTACAGAATATTCTCTTTGTATTTTTAGGCAAAAATAACTACTGATAACATTAGTTGACCATTGTAGAATATTTCACTTGAATAATCTAGATTGTTACTGATGATGATAATGATGATGCTTGGCTGGAACTGCTCCTGCTATGATGGATGGAGCTGTGAGTCGGCTGTCTGCAGCTGGAACTGTTACTACACTTAGATCCTAATCATCTTGACTGGGGAATGCTGCTTTTCGTAATTTGGGGCCTTTATAGACCCTGAATCAGTTTTATGACAATCGCTGTTCCTGAAAGGTTAATCTACTTCCAGTTTTTTTTTAATGTCGGAATGCCAACAGAATATGATAGTGACAAATTAGAAATGTTGTCAGTAAGTGGAATTCTGAAAGAATGTCATTTAAGGCAAGCAGACTTTGCAATATATTGCACAATATCAGAGAGACAGCATTAATAAATTAATAAAATGCCACTGATGTTATTCTTTTCAGCATCTCAACTCTACTTACACAGACCATCCAGCAATCGCTCCGTCCACTCGCCAGGAGAAATCTGTAAATATATATAAAGGAATAATTGTTGTGGATTCCGTGAATGGAATCCTGCACAAATAATTAAACAACGCCAGTAATTGAGATAGAAAAATAAGTGTATTAAACGTAAGAATACAGACTTGAAGTGAAGATTAGTAGTCCAGGAACGCGGGTTAGTAGAAATCTCTGTAAGTAAAGCCGTAATCATTTCTCTCTGGACTCTTGTATAACTCTCTGAGAAGACCCTGTCTCTGTCTCCGTATCTCTCAACCTTCCTCAACGTATCTCGATATTTAACAATCCACCTACGAGGAATGTATGTGGCACAAGGCCGAGTTTAACGTGGGTTTCTCCGACCCCGAAGGCTCAGTCAAAAAATATCCCCCTTGAACCCGCATAAGCAGGTTCGAGAATTGTCTACCTCCCCGGACGAAACTTTTCCATTCGGCAAAGCTTTGTCCGGGTTTCTCTCTGCTAAAGCAGAGAGTTCGACAGACGTCGCACACAGTCAGAGATTGTATCTCAACAGCAGGTATTCTCTCTGTCAGTATGAGTATACTTTGGACGAGTCCATCTTATGTAAAAAGGGGAGAGCGCCACAACAATAATATAAATATGAAATTTCACGACCGACTGATGCTATATTCAGCACCATGACTCCAAAGTTTCATAGATGAAACATTTAGTAATCGCTTAGTCCACTCATCAGGAGATACTAGAAATTAACTGCTTATTTTCCCACTTTACCTATTTTTATATTATGTCAAAAAATAAATTATACACTTTATTGGTGCACGATTGATTTTTTTCTTTCTTTTTCACTGTGTGTGTGTTTGTGTGTGTGTATTTCATGCTCACAGCAAAGGATCATAAAATGCAAACAGCAAATAAGCTCTACAATAACAGCCAAAAATCCCTGTACCTGAGCAGATTTTATTAAGCAACTCCAAAAGGAGCACACTTAAGAAGACACACAGGAAAGATGGCTCAATGTCGTAATGGCAGAAAAAAATATACAAATCGTGATTTCTTTGAGCTGCTCTGACTGACTACAATTCCTCAATATTTTGCAAACCATTCCAAAGAATACAATTCGCCAATTGCATTAGTGTCCAATCTTCATTTAAGATTTCTTCATTACTGAGGATTTGGTTGAAAATAAATAAATTATTGACAGATTTCCTAGGCAATTTTAGAAAAATTAATTTTTTTTCACAATGATGTTTTTCAAGCCAGAGTTGAAACGGAGGTAACTAATAATGGCTGGAATTTCTGACCTTGGATCCATGTGCATGATATTATTAATAAAAGAATGGAAAATTTAAACAAAATGTAATCTCACATATCAAAAACCGTCCTTTCAACGCTAATAATACTGACCTTAAAAGGATACCATTTTATCTTTATACCTGTTAATTGCCTGTAGCTTTGTACAGGTGTTGTTTTCCTATGATTCATTTAGAAAATAACGTGATTACAAGCTGTCCGTTACCTATATTATAAGGTGCTGGTTTATTAGTGCCTATCTGTCTTGAGAAGAACCATTCTGTCATCTCTCTTGAAATAAGTGATGTGCCTCTATCAGAATGCACATATGATGTTGATTTCTTGTGGGATTTAAAAAGTCACTCACGTTGAGTACAGTTTGTAGAGGTTCACCGTGGAGATCAAATTAAATGCAGCACATCTGGAAGAACATTTTCCCCTGATTGTATTGGAAAATGACGTTCCTTCAAGTCTAATAACACAGACCTTAAAAGGATACCATTTTTATATAACTGTTTATTGCCTGTGACATTGTAAACTGTTTGATTTTACCATGATTCTATAGAAAAATATTACAATTACAAGGATAACAATATAAATCTTTTCAAACCTTTTCATTGCCTGTGGCATTGTTAGTTGATGTTTTCCTTTGATACTATAAGAAATATGGTGATTTCAAGGCTGATAATATTGACCTCCAAATGATACTGTTTGTATTTTTTGAGCTGTATATTGTGTTGTTTTATTAGTACTTATCCATTTTGAGGAGAAACATTCTGTCTTCTCCCTTGAGATAAATAATGTGCCTTTATTGAAACGCACATATGACGACATTCCAAAAAAAAAAGAAAAAGAAATTGCTGAAATAATTTTGACAGTTGCAGATGTAATCTTTTATCGTGCCTTAGTCATATTTTTGGAATATGTCCAAAACTTTAGTATGTTAGATTGTCCTATTTTGCTCAATAATTTTATATAGCAGAAGACATTTTATGTAACCCGATTTGTGCCTAGTCTTTAGCAAGAAATTTTCTCCTCTCTTGTCAGCAATCACATTCAGATTATCATTTGAAAACACTGAAGACCTTACATACGAAATCAAAGCAACTTTCACTCTGTAAGTAGGAAGAATGGTTGTTAGGTCTCAATGTTTTCTCTTTGTGACTAGAATTGCTGATTGTTTCTGGTAATTTTAACCTGAATCTATACAAAAATAATTCAATATATCTATAAAAATAATTTTTATAATAGTGAAAATTTGCCGGGAATGATTACAAAATAATTCAAGAATAAAAAATAACATTTGTAGTAATTTAATGCTCATGTATCTTTCTTCCAAAATTAACAGCAAAAAATATCTACAAGGAATATGAATTTTTCAAAAGTTTAGTTACCAGTAAACTTCTGAAAAATTTATATTTCAATGCGACTTTTTTCAAATTCTTCCATTTGTTGATGACAAAGATATTTTTTAAAATGGAAAAAAATTTTATAAAATGAAAATTTTCATGGGATTTTCATATCAGAAGTATTCTTTAAATAATTCTATTTTCATGACTTAAAATATTTTTCGTATGGAAGAACAAATAGATTAAAATTTTCCATTTTAGATTAGTAACAATAGTTATTAGTTTCATAAAATTTTGGTGCCCAATACTTGTGTATATCTGTGTCTACTGCCTAAGGATTTACAGTAGGCAGTACTTTATGTCATTTTAGATCTACATTTTAAAAATATGTTACGCAATATGTTACAGAATTCCATTCAAATACAAAATCTGAAAACTCAGAATAGAAGCATTTATGAAGTAGAAGTAAACCTGTGGCATTCTTCCTTTGTGGAATTAATTTTGGGAAATTTTGGAATAGCTGGCCATAGGCCAGTTTATAGACAATTGAGAAAATTCTCAATAAACAATAATCAGAAGTGGAAGAAAAACAAACAAGGCAAAATAATACAAGACAATATAGGCTTTTAATTCTAATCAAAAGCAAAGCAACTGTGAGATAATAATTATATTATAAGATGTTGTTTTATTAGTGTTTGTTAGGTCTCAATGTTTTTTGTTTCTAACTAGTATTGCTGATTGTCTCTGGCAATCATGATCTGAAAATTTACAAAAATAATACAACAAATCTAAGGAATTTTTTATAATTTATTTTGTAATAAAAGATTTTTTTGCGAAGTAGCAAATCTTATAATTTTCCCAAAAAACATGACAAAATTATTTTAAAATAATAAAAATATAATTACTGTTGTAATTCCAGGATACCATATTTAAATAAAATATATTATTTTCTTCCAAATTTGACAGCAAAAAAATATGAATTTTTCAAAATGTTACTTGTAATATTTCAGTGTGCTTTTGAAATTATTCTATTTGTAGACGACAAAAGAGAGTTTTTTAAAAATAAAAATGTGTTTGAAGAATAGAAAACGTTTTGTGGGATTTCCATATAAATAATTTTAAAAGAATTTTATTTTCACAAGTGTTAAATTATTTTTTTTGTATGGAAGATCAAATTGGTCTTCTGCCTAAGGATTTACAGTCGGGATTACTTCATGCAAGGTCAAATTTATATTAAAGAAGATATTATGAAACAAATCAGATGTGAATGCATTCACACAGGTGTATATTATTTAGTGCAGAATTCCAACCAAATACATGTAAAATCTCATAATAGAAACCTTTATGAAGAGGAAGTAAATTTTGGGAAAATTATAGAATAATTGGTCATTGCTAATCGTACAGACAATAATAAGTGGAAGAAAGTAAGAAAGAACATAGTAAAATAAAACTAAACAATATATGCATATAATTGAGTCAAAAGCAAATTAACTAAAGGACAGAAATAAAACAGAAGATTCACAAAGTAGGAATAGTATTCATATGCAAAAGGGATACAGTCAAGTGTTTACAGTGTTCTGAATTCAAGAGAGGAAAAAAGAAATGAGAGGGAATAAAATTGAGAATTATTCATTTTTATTGGTATATATCAGAATAGGAATTGTCTAGAAATTTGGTGCGGGAAGGTTTTTTTAACAATCATTCCTAGTCATGTGTAAACTACAAAAATCTACCTCTGTATTGTGAAATACAACTCTCAAATGCTCTGACAAACAACATCATTCATGTACTTAGCCATAGGTGTTTCGGGTTTAACATTATCATAGCCCTTGTCCATAGTGACCAAATTAATATTGATGAGATATTGACGTGTGTGCCAGCCATCAGCTACAACTCTTCTCATAATGGAATACAATCATAAAACAGTACAACATAAGAACACCTTAAACCAGAGATTATTTTTGCAGTAGAAATGTTTTGTCTCAGAAAGTCTTGCTATACATGGCGTGAAAGTACTTCTTCAAGAAAAGGGTTTCCTTTACAGCTAACAAAGGAATTGTTTCTCTCATATTGGTGTTAACATGTGTCATTTGAGATGTGGTTTTAGTGAGAAAGCAACTTTACAAATTTCACAATGGGTAGGTCACATACCAATATGTGTCATTCAAGATGGATATTTTGGATAAACCAAACTCCACATATTTCATATAGGAAATGTTTCTCTCTAGTGTGCATGGTATTTATTTATAGTTGACAAATTATTTGAAAGTTTAATGATTAAACTTTAACACAAGTCATGAATTCCATGACTAAATTACCTTTAAATCTTAAAAATGACTTTAGGCAAATAATCACTACATTTTTACTGCAATAAAAAATAATAAAAGAAAGAAAAGAACAGGACAAAAGTATTAAGTAAATAATTGATGTAAGACAAAAATAGACAAATTAACAGAAATAAGGCAAATATATCACAAACTAAGAATGGTATTAACACACAAATAGGATACAGACAAGCAAGAATTGGCTTATCTTATTGGCTAGGAAGAAATCCAAGTCATTCCAAACACGATTAAATTTTTGTCTTTTTTTATACATTGGAGACATTTATTTCCAGTGTGTGATAACATGTGTTGTTTGTGATTTTTATTATGGGATCACTTAAATTCACAGATTTTACAGTGGAAGCGTTTCTCTCCAGTGTTTCTTAACATGTGTTTTTTTGAGATCACCTTTCTGAGTAGAGTTAAATGCACAGATTTCAAAGTGGAATAGATATTTTTCAGTGTGGGAAAACATGTGTTCTTTGAGACTTGGATTACGGGTACACTTAAATCCACAGAATTCGCAATGAAATGGTTGCTCTCCAGTGTGTGTCAACATATGTACCTTGAGATATGATTTATGTGAAAACTTAAATCCACATATTTCACAATAGAGATGTTTCCATTCAGGATATGTTTATACGTGCCTTTTGAGATTTGAACTTTGGGAACACCCAAAACCCACAGGTTACACATTTAAAAGTTTTCTCTCCAGTGATTTTTGAGATTTCCATTGTGTCGAAAATTTCTATCCACAGATTTAAAGCATTTTTTTTTCCATGTGTCTTAACATTGAACAGATTTGACTTATAGGAACACTTATATTCACAGATTTTACAGTTGAATGGTTTCTCGCCAGTGTGTGTTAACATGTGTTGTTTGAGATGTCCACTGCGGGAAAATTTGGATCCACATATTTCACAACGGAATCGTTTTTCTCCAGTGTGTCTTAACATGTGAGTTTTGAGACTTGACTTTTGGGAACACTTATATTCACAGATTTTACAGTTGAATGGTTTCTCGCCAGTGTGTGTTAACATGTGTTGTTTGAGATGTCCATTCTGGGAAAATTTTGATCCACATATTTCACAGCGGAATCGTTTTTCTCCAGTGTGTCTTAACATGTGATTTTTGAGACTTGGCTTATGGGAACACTTATATTCACAGATTTTACAGTTGAATGGTTTCTCGCCAGTGTGTGTTAACATGTGTTGTTTGAGAGTTCCATTGCGGGAAAATTTGGATCCACATATTTCACAGAATCGTTTTTTCTCCAGTGTGTCTTAACATGTGACGTTTGAGACTTGACTTTTGGGAACACTTATATTCACAGATTTTACAGTTGAATGGTTTCTCGCCAGTGTGTGTTAACATGTGTTGTTTGAGAGTTCCATTCTGGGAAAATTTGGATCCACATATTTCACAACGGAATCGTTTTTCTCCAGTGTGTCTTAACATGTGACGTTTTGAGACTTGACTTTTGGGAAAACTTATATTCACAGATTTTACAGTTGAATGGTTTCTCTCCAGTGTGTGTTAACATGTGTTGTTTGAATTCTGGGAAAATTTCTCCACATATTTCACAGTCGTTTTTCTCAGTGTGTCTTAACATGTGACGTTTGAGACTTGACTTTTGGGAAAACATATTCACAGATTTTACAGTTGAATGGTTTCTCGCCAGTGTGTGTTAACATGTGTTGTTTGAGATTTCCATTCTGGGAAAATTTGGATCCACATATTTCACAGCGGAATGGTTTTTCTCCAGTGTGTTTTAACATGTGACTTTTTAGATTTGACTTATAGGAACACTTATATTCACAGATTTTACAGTTGAATGGTTTCTCGCCAGTGTGTGTTAACATGTGTTGTTTGAGAGTTCCATTGCGGGAAAATTTGGATCCACATATTTCACAACGGAATGGTTTTTCTCCAGTGTGTTTTAACATGTGACTTTCTAGATTTGACTTATAGGAACACTTATATTCACAGATTTTACAGTTGAATGGTTTCTCGCCAGTGTGTGTTAACATTGACATTTCTGGATTTGGATCCACAGATTCTGAAAACATTTATATTCACAGATTTTACAGTTGAATGGTTTCTCACCAGTGTGTCTTAACATGTGCATTTTGAGACTTGACATTTGGGAACACTTATATTCACAGATTTTACAGTTGAATGGTTTCTCGCCAGTGTGTGTTAACATGTGTTGTTGGAGAGTTCCATTGCGGGAAAATTTGAATCCACATATTTCACAACGGAATGGTTTTTCTCCAGTGTGTCTTAACATGTGAGTTTTGAGACTTGACTTTTGGGAACACTTATATTCACAGATTTTACAGTTGAATGGTTTCTCGCCAGTGTGTGTTAACATGTGTTGTTTGAGATCTCCATTACGGGAAAATTTCGATCCACATATTTCACAGCGGAATCGTTTTTCTCCAGTGTGTTTTACCATGTGAGTTTTGAGACTTGACATTTGGGAACATTTATATTCACAGATATTACAGTTGAATGGATTCTCACCAGTGTGTCTTGACATGTGTTGGTGTAATTTTCTGAAAATTGACCAGATATTTCACAGCAAAATGGTTTTTCTTTTTTAACATGTGACTTTTGAGACTTGACATTTGGGGAACACTTATATTCACAGATATTACAGTTGAATGGTTTCTCATAGTGTTGTCTTGACATGTGACTTTTGAGACCAGATATTTTTAGATTAACAAAAGAGATTTTTTGTCAAGTAAATTTGAAATGTAAATGCATTCCCAAAATTTCATATGAAATTCTTTATCACCATTGCATGTTCTCTTATGTCTCTCCTATGTGGATTTAAAGTTAACTAATAATCCATGAATTCCACAGTATAAGAATGCCACCTTTCTAATTAATATTCAATCCTGATGTCAGGTACTCTCAAAGACGCAATCTGAAAAAGCAAAAACATATTCACTGAGCACTGGAAAAATCACGCTACGTTGGATTATGAAATAGGTTTAAAAAATGATGTATTTTCATATATTTCGTTAAAGCTGTGCCCAAAATGATAAACAATGTAACATTACACTATGTGTTGATCAAACAAAAATATGTAATTTGTTATTTGAAAAAGATTTGTGATGAAGTAGACTTTTAAACACAAAGATACAAAGGTAGAAAGACTGATGAATTAGTTATCAAATTTGACACATTATACAGTTTATTGTGACTGAAAGCAATTGTACAATGCAAATTGTCAGCAAGTTAAATGAGAAAATCAGTAAGCTGAATTCTAGAATAGGAAAAGGACAACAACTTTGAATTTAAAACCATGTTTGTATTATGACAAATAGAAGCCACATTCAAATATCACAATTGAACATCAAAGGAAGTCAGATTTATTTAAGGTTACTCATCCACCTAGTGGAGAGCTGGAGGATGTAACCTCCTACCTGCATTCAGTGTAGCAGTGAAATCATGAATTTATTCTAATAATGAATACTTTTTCTTACAGATGTCAGATTGCTCCTTAGACCAAGAAAATTTAAATTTTTGTTAGAACAAAAACAAAATTAATATAGTCCTCACACTTTCCGCTGATCCTCTTAAAAGTGCTGTAAGTTCATCTTTATTGCATTTTATGACATAATCTATATTATATGACACTCTTTTTAAACCAACATGTCCATCTTGGTTTCTATACTCGCAATGTTTTAGCCATTGTACTCTCCACCTGGTAACATAGACTGTTTTCATTCCACTTTCCATGCTAAGTGGATATCTTATATCACTTAACATAGAAAATGAAACTTGAACAGTCTACCCATCAGGTGGGCCTTTCCATTTGCCACTGAACAATCTGCTAGCACAATTGTAACTATATTCTGATGTTTTGGGGTTTTTTTTTCATGAAATAGCAGTTAATTTTTCACTATTCAATTCATGGCCACATTGATATTAAGTAGAAACGAAATTTACTAATCCAAAATTGAAAAGCTTAATATACATCGATTTTCTATAATATTTTGAAAATAATTTTTTAGTTTTTATTTGTACTTTAACCATTTCCATTTTTAATTTATGGTAACCTATATGTGACATTATTATGTAAGAATTGCCCTCCATTTTCAGAAACATACGCTCCTCTGCATTTCACTGTTCATTGGATGTTTACGTCTCAACTTTAAAATTAAAAAAGATATATTAACATCTGTAAATAAGTAATGAATAAAATATAACTTTTCATAAATTATTGAGTTACCTCTATCACGTTATTTCATCTCAAATATTAATTTTTAAAGTAATTTAAGAAAATTTTATTATTTTTTCAGAAAGCGTCTTTTAAATTCAATATAATATTAGATAATTGCTGAAACCATTGTAATTTGTAAAATTACGAGGTAGTTAAAAAATCAAAACAAATGCGTTCACTAAGATTTGATAAATTTATGTCAATTATGGTCAACCATACTAAACCAGTCAACACATTCGGCCATTAGATTATCGATGGACATCTGAGAATAACAAGGCAGCGTGAAAATGAAATGCTTGTTTAGAAAATTTTATGCTATAAGTAAGTAAACTTTGTTTTGAACAGATTAATTTAACTTTAATTTTGTTAATTTTACAAAAGTATTCTTTCATAAATATATATTTTATTTTTGCTGGATTTTTGAAACCGAGAATTATTTTCCTTAAGTTTTAAGTAAACATCACTTGTAATTTAAAAAAAGGTTGCCTTTCAACCGGTTTAATTTAATAAAATATGATGAAGCTGTTACAAACAATAAATATTCATCACAGAGCACAGTTCTTCCAAGCAGAGGCACAAGCATCCCCTGAATTACCATCAGAGACATTTCGGAAAAAGATCAAATGGCCTGGGGTCGGAGAAAAAAAAAGCTTGGCACGACTTCGATTTAGACATCAGCGAAATACTAAAGACAATTTCAAAAGGCTCGGTGGATACCCGTTTAAGTACTATGTCGAAAATCATAGAGCGTTTCGGATACGATGAAAGGAAGACGAAAGAAAAAACTTCAGAAAATCGAAGGGAAAGTAAAATCAAACAATGCAGAGCGAAATTAAGAGCTATCCGAAAGCAATATAAGAAAGCAAAACCGGAAGAAAAGGGACCGCTGCAAGAACTCCGTGACATCATCCGTTCCAAAATGAAATCTTTACGGAGAGCAGAATGGCACAGGAATAGAAGGAAGGAAAGGGCGCGCAAACGATTAGATTTCGTCTCTAATCCATACGGTTTCACTAAGAAATTATTAGGTGATAAACGAAATGGAAGGTTAACACCTACCCCTGACGAAATAAATGACTTCCTTAAAATGACTCTGAGTGACCCAAATAAATATATACATCTAGGAGAAAACTCCTCTCTAATCACACCTAATTTGCCTTCATACCCTTCATTGAAAGGAGTTCAAACAATATTAAAAACAGCCAGATCGGGATCAGCCCCCGGACCTAACGGAGTCCCTTACTTAGTTTATAAATGTTGCCCATTGTTGCTCCGTATGTTATGGAGGTTGTTAAAAATTGTTTGGAGAAGAGGGAAGATAGCTGTACAATGGAGGTGCTCAGAAGGAATATGGATCCCTAAAGAGGAAGGAGCAAGTACAGTAAACCAATTTAGGTACATCTCCCTTTTGAACGTCGAAGGAAAAATATTTTTTACCATCATGAATCGACGCTTGACAGATTTCCTCTTAAAGAACAAGTATATTGACACCTCTGTTCAAAAAGGAGGCGTTCCAGGCATACCAGGGTGCATAGAACATACAGGTGTCATCAGGCAGCTGCTAAAAGACGTGAGAGCACATAAGGGCGATATGGCTTTTCTGTGGCTGGATTTTAAGAATGCCTATGGCTCTATCCCACACAGTTTGGTAGAAGAATCGTTAAACCGCCACCACGTTCCCCACCCCCAAATTATAGAGACCATAGTAGATTATTATAACAATTTCAAAATGAGAACAGCAGCAGGAAATACAACATCTGAATGGCATACATTGGAAAAAGGCATTATAACAGGCTGCACCATCTCAGCTACCCTCTTTTCCTTGGCCATGATTATGCTAATAAAAGCGGCAGAAATAGAATGCAGAGGTCCGTTAACAAGATCTGGTCAACAGCAACCGCCAATAAGGTCATACGTGGACGATATGACTATAACATCCTCGTCTGTGATTGGTGCGAGGTGGTTACTAAAAGGTTTGGAGAAACTTATTCTATGGGCAAGAATGAGTTTCAACGCCGCCAAATCGAGGTCATTAGTGGTGAAAAAAGGGAAAACTTCAGAGAGAGATCGCTTTAAATTGTCTGGCGAGTATATCTCGACTATAAAGCAAAACTCAATCAAGAACTTGGGTAAGCGATTTGACAATACCCTGAAGGACTCTGTCGCAATCCAGGAAACACAGGATAACCTTGAAGCCTGGTTAGATAAAGTAGACAAGTCTGGCTTACCCGGACGATACAATGCTTGGATTTATCAACATGTTATTCTCTCCCAAATATTGTGGCCTTGTCCATCTATGAGTTCACTACCTCTACCGTAGAAAAAAACATCAACTCCCGTTTACGGAGATGGCTAGGTCTACCAAAGTGTCTAAGTAGCGCCGCCCTTTACGGCAATTCCAACATTCTTCAACTACCATTTAAAAGCGTCGAAGAAGAATATAAAGTCGCTCAGGTGCGAACAATAATACAAGTTCTCCAAGGACCCAAAAGTGGCAGGAGCAAATATTGAGGTTTACACTGGGAGGAAATGGAACGCTGTAAAGGAGTTGAAAGTGGCAGAAGAACGTCTTCGCGAAAAAGTGGTGCTGGGCACTGTCGCCACGGGTCGGGCAGGGCTGGGTTTCTTTCCTACTGTTAGAATTGACAAAGCCGTAGGCAAGGAAAAGCACCAACTCTTACTGGACGAAATTCGCGCAGAGGAAGAGGAAATGAGAGTAGCAAAGATGATTGGGTTTAAACAACAAGGTTCATGTACAAAATGGAAGACAATGATACCTAGGAAAATTGGATGGCCTGATCTATGGAGTAACGAATTTTTGATTCAATCTGTTTATGACCTTCTACCAAGCCCCGTTAACCTACAATTATGGACTAAATCAAAATCGCCCTCATGTCCCCTATGCGGTCAAATAGGTTCTTTAAAACACATACTTCGCAACCGCAAATCAGCCCTAGCAGACGGTAGGTATAGATGGCGCCATGATCAAATACTAAAAGAAATTGCGGAAGTCGTTAGCACAGCCATCCATACAAACAAACCGAATTCAAACATGAATTTTATAAATTTTATTAAAGCTGGCGCGAAACCGAACCCAAAGAAGATGACCGCACCCAACTGTTTATCTTGTGCAAGAGACTGGGAACTCAGAGTGGCCAAAAGGCTAAATTTCCCCGATCACATTTCCAAAACCCGATTGCGTCCAGACCTAGTCCTCTCTTCAAATAAACTAAAGAAAATCATCATGTGGGAACTAACAGTCTGTTATGAGGATAATGCAGAAGAAGCCAGTTAAAGGAAAAAACTAAAATACGATGAAGTATTGGGAAAGTTGTAGATGGAAGGCAAGCTGCAAACCAATCGAAGTAGGCACAAGGGGTTTTGTGGCAAAATCACTAGTTAACGCCTTAACAGGCATTGGGATAGTGGGAACAAAAAAACGAAAAGCTATCCAAACCATTACCAAGACAGCAGAAAAAACAGCTAAATGGCTATGGCTAAAACACGCAAGTGTATGGTCGAGTAAACTGGGGAAAGCCTAAATTAATGTAAAAGTGTAATTTTTTTTATACATCATTGTATAAATGTAAATAGTGTAAAGATATGCCACAACTTTTAACTAACTAGAAATGCCGTAATCGGTTTGTAAATGCGTATAATCGAAAACAGTTGTTTTTTATTTTTATTTATTTATTTTTACACGGTTCGTTTGTCAGCCATTGTAAATAATACACACGAACCTTCAAAGGAAAGGAGGAAGGAAAGCGTTTTCGTTTCATTCTCTTACTTTACTTATTTCTCTTTATTTACTTATCCGTTTTTGTTATTTATTTATTATTTATTTTCACTTTGGCGTAAATGTTGAATTTATTTTTATTTTTTTTTCGCATAACCAATATTATCCCGTTACCCCGGCATTTAGAATATAATTGCATAACATCGTAACGTTCAAAAAAGGTCTATTTTCGATAGTCTTTCCCCGCCATTTTCGTCCTTTATTATTGATTAGAAATCTCCTGTGTTTTGACTTCCAATTGACTTTATTTTCCGTTTTCTTTTTTCTTTCTCTCCAACTATTTGACTTTATGCAAACCATGATTGATTACGAATTTCTTACCAATAGTTTTTTTCTTTCCCCCCCCTTCTCGTTTCGTCTCGTTTCTGACGAAAAACATAAATTTGATTTTATAATCAATAGACTAGGGTCTTTACTCGTCAACATGTTTTAAATGTTTTATTAAGATATTTATTAGCATTCTCGGTTTAATTCGTTGTATTTATTTATTCATTTTAATCGTATAAACAAGAAGATTATTAAATTTTTTTTTAGTCGTTATGTTTTAAAAAACGTTTTATTATGATATTAAGCCCTCTCAGTTTAACTCGCTGTAACTTAATTAATTGTTTATTTATTTTATTTTATTTTTTTTTTATTCGTCAACATATTTTAAATGTATTATTATGTAATTTATTAGATCTCTCGGTTTTAACTCGCTGTAATTTATGTATTTTATTTCATTTTTTTTATTCGTAAACAGTTTTAACCATTTTATTATATTTATAAGCACTCTCGGCTTAATTCGCTGTAATTTATTTATTAATTTTAATGGCCGTATTTTTTTTATCTCTGTAAATAGTAATTATTAGCTGGTGAAATGAAACTTGATA
>CAHIKZ030005094.1:0-15502 GCA_903632075.3 Acanthosepion pharaonis | reverse complement strand
TTTATAAACAGTAATTTGAACTTACCAGACGCTTCTTTGTAGCTGAATGGTTAACAGGACGTCAGATCAAAGTGGGTGAATAGAACCTCGCTTACTGCGAGGTTCTTCGTGGCTGAGCGCTAAGGCACGCCGGATCAAAAGGCGGTTACCCCTACAAAGGGCGACACATTTTCTTTTCTAAGATTTCTGGAATGCACAGAGTCATAGACATAGTACAAACTGTTTAATAAATAAAAATGGGGTGTCTATTTTAAATACGAAGTGTCCCTTGTAATAAGGTTTGAACTAATATATAGAAAGAGAAATAGATAACTGTTTAATAAAGAAAATGAGACGTATACTATTTTAAATGAGAAAAAAATAAGCTTTTATGAATTTTAACTGGACGACGAAAACTGCTATTGGAGACTAATATATAAAAGACATAGATGAAATAAAAAACTTTTTTAAGCATGGAAATTAAAACGAAAATACTTAAGGCGAAAAGAGCTATAACGAAAGACATACCGAGCGACATTATTTTTTTTAACAAAAAGAAAATGGGTAAAGATTTTATTTTCATTTACGAAGAAAGATATTTTTTCGCAGAAGACAGAAAATTCGTAAGAGAAGCAGGTTTCAGATTCTGTCGGAATTAATTAATGTCATGATAAGAGAGTGAGGCTAAAAGGGAAACAAAATGGGGTAAAGAATAACAATTTCACCACACATCTTAAAAATTAACTAAAAATCTTTCGATTCATTTGCTGCATGTTCTTGGTCAGCGAAGAGAACAAAATTTGTATCGGTTTTGTCTTGATTCCGACGAAGAAAGAACCCGGTAAGAATACAAAACGCGTAGCAAATAATTTGAAATCTTAAAAAACGACTGATATGGTTTCGTTACAGCCTGTTCAAACGTTAATCGAGACTTTCTGTCACGACGAGAACGGGCATCTGGAAATGCGATAATATTGAGACGAGAAAGACAAAGAGATTTGGTCTTCAGGTGGAAAACGACCACCCAGTTAAAAGTTGACTGCGATCATTAATGAGTCGGTGGAGAATTCCGCTAATGAATTCCAGGTGACCCTAGAATATGATAAAAAGTTTAATGAGAACAATGTGCGGTCCATAGTAATTCTGTCCGATAGAAAATAAAGAAAGAAAAGGGAAGATAATTTTTTTCTTTGGGTGATAATGTAAATTAATGCCAGTCTATCCACACCCACACTGCCGAGCGTTCATTGGCTGAGTGGTGGCGTGAGTGATGGACGAAGGTGAACATATGAGAAAGAAGGGAAACTTGTTGACGCCCACTGAAGGGATTGCTGTGAGATACCAATATAAGAAAGGAAGATTTTAGGAGGTTGATTCTCCTCCGACCTCTCCTCACAGAAGGGGGAGAACCCCTCTAAAACAGAAACAAATTGACTTCCAGAAATGGGAAGTGATAAATTTTTCTGTCCGAAGACAAAGAGAATCCTTACTGGGGATTTGGAATTATCGAAGAACTCAAACTACGACAGGCCCCACCCGGTTTTGGTCGATGTCAATATAAACGAACGTCCCCGGGCATTCAGTCAGTTCCCAAAGTAGAGATGAGTTGGAGATCGGAGACAGATTGACAGAGAGCCGTTGGGCTCGGAGACCAGCCTCGCAGGAGCTGACCGAAAGATTTCCACGCCTTCCGACTTCTAACCAAAAGCAATTTTTAATGAAAAACGACTTAGACTTACACCACCAAAGTAAGTTTTAATGGATATCGACTGAAGATACCAAAAAGCAGTTTATTGAAAACAACTTAAGATGTCAAGACTCACTTGAAAACGCAAAAGTGTCACGAATCCATAGAAGCGGGCTGGGAGAAAGACGCACTTCTGTATTCAGCAGACAGATATAAAGATACTTGTTATTTCTCAACACACCTTCTGAGTTTGTTTCATTATTTTTCTTTTACATACACTTGTATCACCTTTATCACCTTTACCCCGGATTCAGCCTGCACTACGGCCCGACGCCTGTTTATTGATTTCGTCTACCTAATCATCAAATCACAAAATGGGTAAGTTAGACTGGAGATCAAAGCAGTTATTCTTCGGCAACCAGATGTTTGAGCAAGCTGAGAACGATTCCAAAAGCTGATATCGAATCTAACCAGATATCGACTGCGATAAAGACAACCAGAGGGGTTAGTGTCACCCATGGTTCCATGATAAACCAGGTTTTCCCAAACCAATCAAAACTTTTAGGAATACGTTAGATCGTCACAGATGGTGCTGCAATCAGCCCTGGGTTAGAGTTGGTCACAATAATAATATTGTCTTGAAAAGGTTTAATAAACCGGTGGTATATATATATATATATTTATATATTCTGTGTATATCCCAGTAAATAAATTCGTAAACATATTGCGTTTATTTTTGTAAATGCTTTTTCTATATAGTCCAAACTGGTTTTACCAATTCACAAAAACAACTCAATGTATTTATTGTTTTTGTTAATTAATAAAAATAAAATCATTTCAATCACCTCATGTTTTGGTTATAAGCTAACATTTTCTAGGCTACAACACAACATCAATCACACACACAAAATCACAATATATATATATATATATAAATTTTCAAACATATGTATATATATTTTTATAATTATTATCATATATATATATATTGCCTATATTTAATAAAATTTAAAATAAGCTCGTATGGGGAAAAAACGCATTTTCCTTTGTTTTAAAACGCAGTAAAATAGAAATTGTTAATCGAACGATCCCAGTGGCTTTCGGTTAAAGACTATTTCTTGTTAAATGACGGTTCCGTATAAGATACAGTTTCGATTCCTGTCGGAGGATGGATATTTTCTATGAAGATTTCTCGGACATTCAGGCCGGTAAATGTTATTAATACTGTTTATTGTAAACAGATTATTTACTTAAATATTTGTATCTATAAATAAAAAAAGGTATAAACATGAAAATGTCTTAAAATATACACATTTTAAGACAAATATTTAAAACAAATTGTCAAAGGAATAATAAACAGTTTGACATTTACCGACCTGAAATATTTTGAATCTATAAAAAGAAAACATAAACATTAAAAAATGTCTTAAAATAATTGAACGACTTTGTTTGATTTCATATATATATATATATTCAGATATATTTATAGCATATATATATACCAAATATTCAAACCACTCACCAACAGTAAGTACTGAGAAGGAAGCCATTAAATTTATTTAATCCCTTTTGTTTTTAACTGATACTCGGTGGGACGACGGTTGAGCAATTACTGAGAAAATTCGATGTTTCAATCGCTGCCTTCATTTCGGGCATATAAGACAGCTTCACCAGTTCGTTAGTGACCGTATATATCGTGTCCAGGTATTTGAAAACCGTGGCTTCATTTTCAACCAAATCGTTAATTTCTTTCAAATGTCCGCTCTCACACCCAAGTGTCTCCAACATCGACACCATTCCGTCTTTGAATTCGTGTTTTCTTTGTTGATGTTTGTGTGTGGATTGTGGCTTCCCGCTTTGTGTCAAAAAAAGTGATATATCAGTATCTAAAATCCGTAGAAAAGTTTATTTATCAAATTCGGCTTTTTATTGAACGCGGCTGTTTGCACCGATCTCGGCTATTCTCGGCAAAAGCGAGTTGAGTTCTTTATCGTGCAATTCTATTTTAGTGTTGATCTCGTTTAAATATCTGAAAAAGAAATAACTGCATGAGTGGGTAGGAAAGGCAATCTACCTCAAACTGTGCATGAACCTCAAAAATTTTGACCATACGTTAAAGAGATATCATATACCAGAATGTATCATGAAATACAGGGTTGGAACAAAATTGTTAATAGCTGGTATTTAAACAAATGATTTCATTTCACATTTAATTGAAATTTATGAATTTATGATATATTTACACAATAAGAGAGGCAACATTTTAATCTATCTCCTATATTAAAGAGTAAGACGGGGATTATGTTTCAAATGTTTTTTTTGTTTATTTTATTTTGGACGAATAAATATAAGAAAATGAGGCACATTTTCGTAATTTGCTACTTTTTGATGCCCGGAAAAGAAAAATAAACATTGAAGAAACAGCAAAAAGTCTGTGCCGTTTATGGAGATGGTACCATAGCTGAGAGTACTGTTCGTAAATGGTCTGCTAGATTTTATGCGCCAGATTAAGTAAAAGGCATATAGCGTAGCATGGCTAATTATTTAGAAGATTCGACTTCTGAGCATTAGATCCAGGTTCGAATCTCACTATTGTCGATTTGTCATCAATGAAACTTTTTCCATTATTGGTGTCTGGATATATATGTCTGAGTATATACTTTTTAAATCCGGCACGAAACTCAAACTCTGTGTTGACCCAAATCTTGTGAGTGAAAATGGTTAGACGGAAGTGGAAATTTTGATATGGAAGAGCGACAACGTCCCCGGCAGGCGTTGATGAAACACTGTCCCTTCAGGCGTTGATGAATTCAACCTATCTTTTTATACGATTCAGGCGGGGATTATGTTTCAAATGCTTTTATTTTAAACAGATAAATATAAGAAAATGAGACACATTTTTGTCATTTGCTGCTTTTTGATGCCTGGAAAAGGAACAAAAGAATATGCCGTTTATGGAGATGGTACCATAGCTGAGGGTACTGTTCGTAAATGGTCTGCTAGGTTTTATGCGCCAGAGTAAGTAAAAGGCATTACTGTTTGGATTATACTAAAACAGAATTTATTCTAATAAATATGTATTTTTTCTTTTTTTCCTCAGTAATTTTATAATTTTAAACTTAATATAGATTAAATTTAAATTTTAAAATGGGTAATTTTTAATCTCAAATTTTATCGTATAATTTAATATTTATTAGAGTAAATTCTATTTTAGTCTAACCCAACATTAAAGCATTAAATAATTATTATAACCATAGTTCGTTGTCAAGTTTTTTGAATTCTCATATACTTGCATTTTGATTGGTCATTGCGGCTTATGTAACAGCGTTTCCCCTAACCGAGGAATGTCTGATTGAAATTGAACCTTTTAAAAAGTTTATTCTACATTCAACACCATCAATTGATAAGACACTCCAGATATGTTGAAACAAAATGGTTATTTTTATATATGATTTTATAACATATTTATATTATAACTTTCGAATAAACAATATATTTATATATATATATAACCTATATATATATATATATATATATAGTTTTAACAAACTTAGGTAATCCGTATGGGTACCTGTCGTGTAATTGAATGATATCCAGAGAGCTCAATGTAAAATTCAGAGCAGATATGTTTCCTTTAATGTCGGTCTTATATCTAGAGAAGAGACGCGTTAAATTTGAGCAACATCTAGCCGACACACTCGGGTTAAAAATAGGAAACTGAAATGATACATATGACACACTCATATCCTCTCTCCCACCTCACTTCCTCACTTCGTTAATTTTACGTATACTTGATGAGGTCCGTCAAAAACGTGTGAAGTTTTTCATTTCAGCTTTTGGAAGTAAAGTCTGATGACCCAGAACCCTGTTAAAGGGGTTATGGTGAAATAACTTATTACATGGAATCTTAACGTGGTCTGTTTTTCAAATATATATATATATATATATATATATATATATATATATATATATATATATATAACTTTGTCAGTAACTAAGAGTATTATAGGTATATTCATATTTAAGGATTACTCCTGATTTTTTTGTTAACAAACACTAGATGGCGTTGCTAAATAAGCATCTAAGAAAAACTCTTCTTATCTCCAAGTTGAAGATCCCTGAAAGTGGAAAAAGATTAGCATTTTTAAATAATCGCGCAAAAGTATAAAAAGTCCGAAAAAAAAAAAGAAACGAAGCTGATGTCATTTCCTTACCTGAAACGAGCAAAACTTTCTTCTTGCTTTTTACGCAATTTCTCAACCACCACCTTGATGTCGGTCTCCTTCGAATGCTCCCGAATCTTTTCGAATGTCTTCCTCAGCTTATCCAATCGTTGGCACCGACATTCAAGATCTTTTTCGGCTTCTTCAAGAGCTATAATCTGCATACGCCATTTACGCTCTTTCGATAAAGCGGCTGCAAATTCCTCGCTCATTGTTTCTTGGCGAGTTGTACGTTCTAATTCTCCCATTTGGAATCTATGCTGGGCAACATTTTGCGCAATCTTCTCTCGAAGAATGATGGTTTTGGATCGGGCATCGACCATTTCACCATTAGCTTTGGTTCTACTGTGAATCAATTCACTCATTTTGGAACGCGTTTCATCGTGCTTTGACACGAGGTGACCTTGGATGGTTTAATATCGGCCAATCGTCTGCTGCAACGAGTCGAGTGTCGCTCGCATGTCTTCCATTTTGGTCTTTTCTTTACCGAAGTTAACAGTTTGTTTCTGCAGTCGGTCCTCCTCAGTCTTTATGTGTCTGATAAGATCTTCCAATACGTCCGTCCTTAAACGTAGTTCATTCTCACGGGCAGCAATTATTCTCCGCATTTCATCAATTTCTTGGTTCAAATTTTCTATCTCCGAAGCATTTTTTTGAAGGTTATCCGTATTGCCGTATTTGTAATAATAGTCGATCATTTTCTTTCAGATTTTCTCTTCAGCGCCATTTTTTTTGTATTCCTTCAGGTTTTTAAGTATAGTAGTCATTTCTTCTTGTTCATTCTTGAGCGTTTCAATTTTGACCTTCTGTCTGTTTAGGATGTACCTCCGGTCTGCAATCAAGGGCTCGCTCTTTTCATCAATATGGCGTATAATATCGCCGAGTTTATTCACTTGTTTTACTTTCTGGTCGACAGGAGACATTTTTATAGCGTTATTCTGGAAGTAAACAAAGACAAATTTAGTAACAAATCAAGATTTTCTGCACATATTATGGATTCGGTGATAAGTATAAGTTTAACGTTATAATGTCTGATGGATAATAACAGATTGGTAAACCCCGTTTTACTGCATGATTAAATTTAACAGAATGTTAACCCTTGTTCAGTGTTCTACTGCTTCAGAATACTTAATGATGATCTGAACCAGGAAACTAATTAAATATCGAAATTAATACGGAAAAAAGAATGAAGGAAAAATAATAATTACAAACTATACAATTTGTTCGGGGAAGTCGCCAGGATGATTCGAACCTGAAATAAACCAATTAGAATTCATGAAGATTTAGTCAGACAAGTCTTTTGCCAAGATAACAAGTTACCTCGGGGTATTACGACAAAGGTTTAAAATCTTCTAAAATTTAACAAATCCCGAGTAAGTTATGCTATTGTAATATTTAACACCGCCAAAGGAGGGTTGTATGTGGCACAAGGCCGAGTTTACCGTGGGTTTTCCGAGCTCGTAGGCTCGGCCAAAAATATTCCCTTAGAACCCGTATAAACGGCATCAGGGCTTGTCTACCTCCCCGGACGAAACTTTGCCCTTCGGCAAAGCCTCGTCCGGGTTCCTCTCTGCCGAGACTGAGAGTTCGACAGATGAACAGTTTGGTACTGTTCCGCCCAGTTATGCTATTATTAATATTTAGCAGCAAAATATGGGTGTATGTGGCACAAGGCCGAGTTTAACGTGGGTTTCTTCGAGCCCGTAGGCTTGGCCAAAAACCGTATAAACGGCTTCAGGGTCTGTCTACCACCCCGGACGAAATTTTGCCTTTCGGAAAAGCTTCATCCGGGTTCCTCTCTGCCGAGGCAGACAGTTCGACAGATGAACAGTTTGGCACAATTCCGCCAAGTTATGCTTTTGTTGAGTTTGTAAAATTCGTCTGCTCCTATTTAGAGAGAGATTGGTCGCATAACTCTAGGCGGTCTCTCATTGGTTAATAAAATCACGTGGGTTCAGAAAACGCTGACCACTAACAGAGTAGGGACCGCGCCTGCACCGAAGCTACACGCAAGAAATCCTCTCCGCCGCGAACGGTACCAGTTGCCTAGGGTTTTAAAGCCACAATCTATATAGCCTTATGGATAAGTCCGCCTGACATATTCTCTCTAGAAAGGAAAGGACATTATGTTTATGTTAAGCGTGGTATTCATGTTTAGGCGTAAATAAATTTATTTCTTATATGTTGATAAAATTATTATTCTTATTCGTGTCAGATCCACAGGTCGGCTACGGGATTTTATGCCATCCCAACCCAGGCTATAAAAGCCGAATGTGAAATGGATAGCTGCAGTTCAAAATCGTGAGAAAAGCCTGTTTCAACGTAATGCCCACCTGACAGAAAGGTAAAAAATTATCAATACAACGTCCAACTAATCACCGGTGGGTCACAACCCTAGAGTTGTCGAGACGCTAATTCCGTCAGAATCAGGGTGGATAGATAAGGCAGGATCAAATAGTGCGATTTCTCGTTTCAAACACCTGTCCCTACAATGAAGAGTGTTTACCTGACCCCCCTTTCATGGGTCCTTATAACTAAGAAACTTCTAAAAAAATAGTCTACACTATCAAGAGAGGGTATAGCCACTGTCGGTTGGGTCGAACTCTATATCAGAGAGGAACAAGGCTCCACCGAAGGGGGAGTCTCGTTTATAGGTAAAAATCCTTTATATGGGTTATAATAGGCATGGCTCAGGAAACCCACGTTATATTTAGTGGTAAACCCACGTGGGCGGGGGAGGGTCTTAAATACCGAATCGAGTCGAGCCGATAGTAGTTCATTCCAAACCAGACACTGGTTTCCACATCTTGTATTATTATTTGTGTTTTCGTTATTTCTACTCTTGTGTTCGTTTGTTCTTCCTTGGTCCTAACCTGGATTTCCAACATTAAAAAAATCAGGTACTCAGGAGCCCAGTAAAAATTTACATGCCAACGAAAATGAGACTCAAGACAGAAAAAAAGCGAATTGTCAGGACTCCCAAAATCAGAGACCAGAAGAACTCATGGTAAATCGCGCGATGGTGGTGGTGAGGAGATGAACAATGAAGAGTGTCAGAGTCAACTTCTATTACAGTCGAGTACTGTCGGTTGCTATTAACAAACTCTACAACTATGTTTATATAAAGTACTATTAGATCTGAAGAGACGTGGACGTTGGTAAAAGGAAATAAATTAGACACTGGTTTGGAGAAATGGCCAAAGATTTATTTTCTTTACAAGATAAGAAAATGTCTCTGGTAAGTCGTTTGTCACAATGTACAATAGGTTTGAAAAGATGAACGTGGTAAAGGGATAAGCTTAACCCGGTAACTGCTTGCTATCGGTTTGGACTTGTCGTGTTGATAGTGGAATCCGTTTTGTTTGTTTGTATTCATGGATAAAGTTTTCACAGACAATCAAAAAGGGCAGTCAGAGTGCTCTCGTAAATCTCTCTTGTGCATCTCTCTCTGTTCTGTTCTTTTGCTGGTCTGACTTCTCTTATAGCCTATATAGTAGGAAAAGCACGGACGTAGTTGTACACATCTGTGGCAAGAGAGAGATGCGTTGATAATGGCCAGCACACTGGTATTTTAGTGTTTGTTCTAAAATTTGTTTTGAGGACAGTGCAGCGTGTGTGTGACCTAGCTAGACAATAATTGGTGTCTAGTTAGAGGTATGTTTTCAAATAATTGTATAAATTTGGCTTTAATTTGATATCTCTATGGAGAATTGTGTTTTTCTGCTACACTTTTACTAAATTGCAAAAAATCAGCATACTGTGATGAAAATAATCAAATTGTTATGTTATTATTAAGAGAAAAGATCAAAGTACTTTTGGAATATTTAATTAAGTTTTTTACTCCTTTTTAGAACCTTCGAAATTTTGATTAAAATCTTGTTTTTTTCTTGCTTCAACGGATGTACTATATTTGAGCAAATTTTAACGTCTTATCGTGGTGACAGACACATTAATCTGGAAATTCTTGCAACCCCCCAAAAAAAACAAATAATTAAGGGACAAGCCTCGCGAAATGGAGTGGCTCTTGCAGCGTGTCTCACTGGCGGTGGTTCGAGGTAATGCTTTCTCCATCATTGCGGCTGGCAGAGGTTAGAAAAAAAATTGTCAGATTTTAATTAAAGTTTCAGGACTTATTCAAAAATAAAATTAAATTATTTAAAAAATTAGAAAATCTCGGAAAAATATTTTTTTAAATGTGTTTTAGCCCCTTAATTAATTTTATGAAAACTTGAGAAATTCAACGCGATAATTTTTAGGGACTATATTAGTTAAAAGCAGAATTATTTAGAGAATTTCAACCACCGATTTTTTTTTAGTAAAATCGGATCCTGTCGAAAAGTAAAAAACGCAATAAAAGTAAGACATTATTTAATTAGAATTACTTTTTATTAATGGCTTTTATGAATAATATATATATATATATATATATATATATATATTTATTATTTGGTAGAAGGTAAAAATTCTCCAGTTACTGCTACGCTTTAAGACGTTCCATACTGAGAAAGACAATATTCGAAAATGAATAATTGGGCCTGCTCTGAACAGTAACATCAGCAAAAATAAACACCAGCTGATATGTTTAGAGACAGATTGCAAAAATTATGGAAACGGATTTGTGAAAAATTTTGTTTGCCCAAAATGCCGATTCTGTGATGAATATCAAGAAATTGTTGACCATCTTGTTAGTACCCACCGAATATAACGCTCATTATATAACGGTAGGCCAATATCTGCACTGGAAAATCTGCAACTATTAAGAGAAAAAACCTCAAAAATGGTATGAACACCGCCAATTTTAAATAGCAGCATTTTTAAGTATGTTGTGGTTTTCCATCCTAATTTGTTTTAAATAGAAACAACGACCATATAAATAAAATTGGTACCGGGAAAGAAGGAGGAATCAACGAGATTCATCCTAAAAGTCGAACTTGTTCTCTGCATTTTTTAGTGAGGGACTCCGGAAAATGAAACTTTGCTTTCAACCAATATAGTTTTACGTCCGGGGTGCTTCATATTATCAACCCGTCTAAGCGGGTTCAATGAAAACTTTTTTGGCCGAGCCTACGGGCTCGGAGAGATACTTTTCACTTTAATTTTTTTGTTAAATTTTATCCTCGTGGGTGGATAGATAAATACAGGAATCAAGAGATTCAACCAGAGACTCTGCCCGACTGCGACTCAAAAGAATACATTCTCCAGGAACGGTCTTCCCAGGAATATACAAAAGACTATATGTAAAAAATGTTGTGTACACTTTCTTGTTTCAATACATTTTGTTCTAATTACATTTTGTGTTGCATTATTATTCCATGCATTAGTCAAGTTTCAACAAAGTGCAAAAAAGAAATCCCCAATGAGGATCAGTGCTGACATGATCCATCCTCCAATCGATTTACAAGGGATGTGTTCAGAATCACTTTATATTTTTTAAGTAAAAAGAAATCCCCAATGAGGATCAGTGCTGACATTATTCATCCGCTAATCGATTTACTAGGGACGTTTTCACAATAGCTTTACATTTTCTAGGTGAGAAAAAAAAGAATAGACAAAGCCTTTCCACATTTATATTCTAAGTTTATGAAGTACAAAGAAATCCCCAATGAGGATCAGTGCTGATATGGAAAAAGAGTAGACAAGGCCCATCCACATTCATATTCCACGTTTTTAAAAGGTTTATTAATTTATTTAAACATCTTTTTTTTCAATTGTCGCGATCGCTACGTAGAAAAGGATGATGAATTGAAAATATAAGCTTACATTCTGACGAACAAAGTAATTCTGAAACAAATAAATAGAAATGAAAAAAAAAATGAATCAATGAAACCCACCTGTAAACCTCAGACACCAGGCGGTCAGTCAATCAGCAAGGAGTTAAGAAAAGCAGATATTCGATTTACTGTTTGACAGTTGAGCGTTTCAGCTGCAAACGAAACTCGCGCTGTCACGTGACCAGCCAGCGTTTTCTTCAAATAAGCACATTGTTGAGATTTATTGTAAATTAATACAATTATGGCACAAGACCGAAAAGGGAGGATGAGTTGAGGCTTTTTTAATCACTTATTATCTTATATCAGTCATAGCGAATCGGATTCTCGACCCATTCACTCATTACAATTTTTTTTTTCGCGGAAAACTCATCAATTGTCAATCAAATCCTCCATACACCATAATACCGCATCCTCTCGAGGGGACCTTAAAAAGCAAACGAGATTTTAAAATTTAATGAAATAAATATTTCGGAGATAAAAATCTTATTTGACAAATGAGAAGTGGAGGCGGAATGAGATAAAAAACAAACTTCAAATATCAAAACAAGGCAAAAATAAATATAACTGATGTTAGTAGGACCCGTCCAAAAAAAGGAGAGGCCCTTTGTCTGCCCATTGAACAAAATTTCCTCTGTCTCCTTCCTACTATTGGAAAAAATGGAAAATATAGACTCAATCAGGAAACAATAAAGCTGACCTAATGTGGATCAAATGGCTTAATCAAAAAACAAAAAACTGGGGAAACAATCTTAAAAGACAATCGTAAGCAAAGATGTAGCCAGTTTGAGTCCAGGCAACGTTTTACTTTCATTAACTAGGTATTAGTCAAAGTTTATCTAACCTAATAGATGAGGGCTCCAAGAAACCACCTGATTTGTAATATGGGTTTTTTAAAAAGAGAAAATCATTTCGGCACCTCGACGTTTAAATGGTTGAACCATGCTTCCACTTAGTCACCCACCTTTCGCCAAAGGCTGTCGAATGCAATGTTTTCTATCAGTTCTAAAAAAGATCTTGAGCTTCATGTTAATAGTTAATAATTTTCGCATTGTTCTTGCCTAACAGCCTTTCGACTATTACGTGGTTATTTAAGGTTTTGAATCGTGTTGGATTGGTTTAACTTAAAGTTATTAAAAAAATGACAAATTTCTGGAATGATTAGTTGGACCTTTAATCAGTTATTAGTGATAATTTGGTAATTCCACCGGGTAGTAATGGTTTTTTCGGTTCTAGATCATTACGAATGTGTTGTGAGTTGGATCCTCACTGAGTGCCCCATACTTTTCGACCTTGCCCCATCAAAGCTCTTAGTAAATTATTTCGGCACCTCGACGTGGTGAATGGTTAAAAAAAGCTTGTCTCATGAGATCAATTACGACTGGTAAAAAAAATCCTCACTGAGTGCTCCATACTTTCGACCTTGTGCCACATCAAAGCTCTTAGTAAATCATTTCGGCACCTCGACGTGGTGTAATGGTTAAAAAGCTTGTCTCGCTAGATCAATTACGACTGTGTAGTGAGTTTGATTCTCGCTGGGTGCTCCATACTTTCGACCTTGTGCCACATCAAAGCTCTTAGTAAATCATTTCGGCACCTCGACGTGGTGTAATGGTTAAAAAGCTTGTCTCGCTAGATCAATTACGACTGAGTAGTGAGTTTGATTCTCACTGGGTGCTCCATACTTTCGACCTTGTGCCACATCAAAGATCTTTAGTAAATCATTTTCCAAACCTCGACGTGGGTGTAATGGTTAAAAAGCTTGTCTCAATTACGACTGAGATCAATTCCATACTGAGTAGTGTCATTTCACCTCGACGTGGTGATTCTCACTGGGTGCTCCATACTTTTCGACCTTGTGCCACATCAAAGCTCTTAGTAAATCATTTCGGCACCTCGACGTGGTGTAATGGTTAAAAATATTGTCTCGCTAGATCAATTACGACTGAGTAGTGAGTTTGATCCTCACTGGGTGCTCCATACTTTCGACCTTGTGCCACATCAAAGCTCTTAGTAAATCATTTCGGCACCTCGACGTGGTGTAATGGTTAAAAAGCTTGTCTCGCTAGATCAATTACGACTGAGTAGTGAGTTTGATCCTCACTGGGTGCTCCATACTTTCGACCTTGTGCCTTAGTAAATCATTTCATTTGTCCTCGACGTGGTGTAATGGTTAAAAATGCTTGTCTCTTGGATCAATTACGACTGGGAGTGAGTTTGATTCTCAAGGTTTAAAAAGACTTGTCTCAAAGCTCTTAGTAAATCATTACCTCGACGTGGTGTAATGGTTAAAAGCTTGTCTCATGATCAATTACGACTAGTGGTTTGATTCTCACTGAGTTTTCATACTTTCGACCTTTTGCCACATCAAAGCTCTTAGTAAATCATTTTCAGCACCTCGACGTGGTGTAATGGTTAAAAAGCTTGTCTCGCTAGATCAATTACGACTGAGTAGTGAGTTTGATTCTCACTGGGTGCTCCATACTTTCGACCTTGTGCCACATCAAAGCTCTTAGTAAATCATTTCGGCACCTCGACGTGGTGTAATGGTTAAAAAGCTTGTCTCGCTAGATCAATTACGACTGAGTAGTGAGTTTGATTCTCACTGGGTGCTCCATACTTTCGACCTTGTGCCACATCAAAGCTCTTAGTAAATCATTTAATGAGTAGTGAGTTTGATCGACGTGGTGTAATGGTTAAAAGTAAATCTTGTCTCCTAGATCAATTACGACTGAGTAGTGAGTTTGATTCTCACTGGGTGCTCCATACTTTCGACCTTGTGCCACATCAAATCATTAGTAAATCATTTCGGCACCTCGACGTGGTGGAATGGTTAAAAAAGCTTGTCTCGCTAGATCAATTACGACTGAGTAGTGAGTTAGATCCTCACTGGGTGCTCCATACTTTCGACCTTGTGCCACACATCAAAGCACTTAGGAAATCATTTCGGCACCTCGACGTGGTGCAATGGTTAAAAAGCTTGTCTCGCTAGATCAATTACGACTGAGTAGTGAGTTTGATTCTCACTAGGTGCTCCATACTTTCGACCTTGTGCCATCAAAGCCTTAGTAAATCATTTCGGCACCTCGACGTGGTGTAATGGTTAAAAGCTTGTCTCGCTAGATCAATTACGACTGAGTAGTGAGTTTGATTCTCACTGGTGCTCCATACTTTCGACCTTGTACCACATCAAAAAATTAGTAAATCATTTCGGCACCTCGACGTGGTGTAATGGTTAAAAATCTTGTTAAAAACTTGTCTCCTTTTCGATTCAATCAAAAGCTCTTAGACTGGACGTAGTGCAATGTTTGATTCTCACTGACTAGTGAGTTTGATCTCAGTGCTCCATACTTTCGACCTTGTGCCCATCAAAGCTCTTAGTAAATCATTTCGGCACCTCGACGTGGTGTAATGGTTAAAAAGCTTGTCTCGCTAGATCAATTACGACTGAGTAGTGAGTTTGATCCTCACTGGGTGCTCCATACTTTCGACCTTGTGCCAAAAAGCTCTTAGTAAATCATTTCGGCACCTCGACGTGGTGTAATGGTTAAAAAGCTTGTCTCGCTAGATCAATTACGACTGAGTAGTGAGTTTGATCCTCACTGAGTGCTCCATACTTTCGACCTTGTGCCACATCAAAGCTCTTAGTAAATCATTTCGGCACCTCGACGTGGTGTAATGGTTAAAAACCTTGTCTCGCTAGATCAATTACGACTGAGTAGTGAGTTTGATCCTCACTGAGTGCTCCATACTTTCGACCTTGTGCCACATCAAAGCTCTTAGTAAATCATTTCGGCACCTCGACGTGGTGTAATGGTTAAAAAGCTTGTCTCGCTAGATCAATT